>JAUZSV010069236.1:0-14707 GCA_034780495.1 Parotocinclus cesarpintoi
GTCCAAATAAGCGAATAACATTACACGTATATAATAGGATTTGTCTTGGTGCTTTAGGATTTGGTCCGAATAAGCGGCTGGTCCCATTAACCGGAATCGACTGTATTTCTAACTACACTGCTCATGAAAATGAGGGGTGATTTTATTTCATTAGACAAGATCATCGGAAAAAACAAATGAAAAAGTATGCAAATGAGATGAAAGAGAAACTAAATTACAGTGATTGAGTAGTAAGTGATTTATTCATGGGGGTGAATTCAACAGAAGCAGGTCAAACTTGGCCAGAGTGCCCCCATATTGTGTTCAGTAGGGTGTATGGTCACCCAAAAGTGCCAAAACACACTGATAGTGATGGGACACGGACAGGATCAGATTATCCAGCAGTTCTCTTCGTGTTCATTTTGAAATATCCCCCCATTTTTGGAGTGTAGTTACCACTTTATGGCTACAGAACAACATTATTTTATCCCAAAGGAAGCTAATGAGTTGTCGCCTAATGGTACCTGATGATTCGGAAAAAGGAGGAGCTTTTCCTCAGAATGGAAAACTCCCAGTAAGGCTGAGGCTCTAACTGATGTAATCCCAAAGGAACTTGCTTCAGATATTTCCTGTAGTTTACCTGGCAACCTCTAGAGGCGCTAGAGCCAAAACTAACCCAGCCACCTTTATGGATGGCCAAATGTCCCAAATGAAACTATAACCGCAAGGCTGAAAGTCCTTAAATTCACACTATATGTTTATTTGTGGTAGCGGCAGACCAGGTACACCAAATAATCACAGATAGTAAGATATAAAATTTGGGTTTTGTATGTGTGTGGGTTTTGTTGCTTACCATTTAGCAGAGTTAGCCACTTCGGTCTCTTCTCTTCTGGCAGGTAGATGCATAAGTAGTACACAGGGACTCCAGACAGAGCAATGCCCACCCCTATCAGGGAGTTGACTGTATCGCTATAGAGGGGCACGATGACCAAGAAAAGACTGCAGATGCAGTAGATGAAGGGAATGAAGAGTGTAAGCTGGAGGAGAGAAGGCAGAACGTTCTAATGCCGTATTCAGTTCTTTATTTGAAGTCCTCAGATATGTTCTTATTTCCAGGGAGGTCATGACACTGGGCTGGTGAAGCCATCTACCCTGCTGACCCATCACCATGGGTTCAAGTCCCAGCGGTACGTTTCAGCTAGGTTGTATATTTACATTTACAAGTCGACCTTATCAGGGCAACTTACAACTGATACAGTCTTACAATCCAAGTACCTGAAATAATAATAATAATAATAATTATAATACACTGCTCCCAAAAATTAAGGGATATGTGATTATTGAATATTTCATTTAGAAGTATCCCCTATTTTTTGTGAGCAGGAGACTTTAAAACTTTTTTTTAAGAAGAGCCCCTGTAAGTTAAGGGCCGTAAGGACCCAGCAGTGGTGGTTGGGCAGAGGTGGGATTTGAATGCTGGACCTTTTAGTCCATAGTCCATTACCTTAAACTCAAGGATCACACATTTCCATGCTTGGACATATCTGAGGGAAAGGAAGTTGGTCGGGGTATCATGTCCCAGCACTGTAGTGACCACACTGCCCTTCCATTGTTCCATACTAGGCATATTCACCCCCTTGCCCACCCGTGGGCATGACAAGCAGGATTGACTGAGCTAAACTATATAAAAAGATTCATTTTGCTGACAGGGGGCTCCTGCTTTATTCAGAATAACTGGTGCTCTACCTTGACTGGTCTGTGTCTGTCTGGCTGTGTGAAGCGGAGGTAGATGAGCCCTGCCACGGACAGACCCACGTACAACCAGTAGCTGAAGCTGAAGTAATTGATGAGTTGAAACACGTCTTGGACAGACAGGAAGATCAGCCCCATTACGCCCTGTAAACACACCAACCAGAACCTATTCATATCAGTGGTTCCTCTTGTGGAGGTGATTTATTGTGTTCCGTACAGCACTTTCGCACCGGAGGAACTTTTCTATAGTTCTTAGAACCGTACCCCTTTCTCAGTGCAATTCTCAGTTATAGTTCTCAGAACGCCATGTATAGGGACTTTTTTTTGTAGCTCCTACTTCAAGCTAGGGTCTTTTCTCAGCACATGGGAATCCTAAAATTGACATATATTAAGTATCTGAATATTGGATATGAACTTCAAGAGCGGGACAAGAACATGGTGCCATTTTGGGGGTCATTTGGCTAAGATCGTCCAGGCCTAGAAGGATTTCACGTACACAAGTTCAAATTGGTGGTGCTTTTCCAAATGGACCGTGGTCTGGCCGTCTGGTTAGTGGAAAAGAACTGCCTTGGCACTTGCCTTTCATCCGTTCATGAGGCAGCAATAACGAGAACAAAACGGGTTCCCCCCAATTATCCCTTTTAGAGAAACCAACTACTTTGTAAAACTGAGATCAAAACGGCAGGGACTTACATTGAAGAGAAGTGCGGGAACTGGTGTGTAGCGCTTGGAGTGGATAAGACTCAGGGTGTTAGGAAGGTGGCCCTCTCTTGCTCCTACAAAGAACAACCTGCCACGAGCAGATCTACATTTAGAACCTGATCCTTTAGCCACATTTCCACTGGGTGCGGGCAGAAATAATCACCTAGAGGCAGCAATGATGGAGGCGTTGAGCCCTCCGTAACAGGACATGGCCACAGCGATGGGGATGATCCAGTTAAATGGGCCCAGAACCTTATTACCAAATGTCTGTGCAGATAAAGAAGGATTATTTAAACATTTGTGCTGATTCTTATGATGGCAAGTACAGAGGAGTACAAACCCTAACTGATGCTAATGTCTACAGATTTATCTGGAGGAACATAGTGTAGTTAGCAATCATTAAGCTTGTCAGCACTTACCACTGCTACTGCATCGCTGGCCATGAAGGAAGAAATGTCCAGCACCAAGTAGTAGGCCACATTCGTCAGGAGATAGATGATGGTTACGATTGGCATGGAGATAGCAATAGCTAGAGGCAAATTCCTATAGGGAAAAAAAAAAGATTAAATAGGGTGGGGACATAAGTGTGTATGCCAGTCCAATGCCATCACTGTTGCAGTATGATCACCAGACCAGTAACTCCTCCCTCAGGCAAGCCCAAACATCAGTGTAAGATGGCCAACTGAATGTGAATTATCAACTGATAATGACTTATCTTTGGCAGTCACCCATTAAATATGATAAATCAATATAAATATAACTATCAATTTCTTGGTAGTCATACATTTCTACAAAACTAACAAAAACCCCTCAAGAAACCCCGGTGAAACAACAACGCTGCTCATCTCAGGTGTGCAAACATCTCCTGCAGTGCTTCTAAGATCTTTAAGATGGACTTTCTGGCCGTGCCTCAAGACAGGACACAGTTGGCCGAGTCTAGGAGAGTGATGGCTAGGGAAATGGGCATGTCCAAATTGGGAGAAAAAGGGTAAAAACACTGTGTATTGACACTAAGGACTGAAGCATGTTGGGTGGAGAACCTGATTTTCGGTCTGATTCATGGAGAAATCAAGGTAGCCTTAAACACATTACATGTATTACAGCCCATTACACTGGCTCTGTGAATGACAATAAGGTTTGGAAAAGTGATGGAGACCTTTCTGGGTTCACAATCTCCTCCGTGACGAAATTGAGTGTGTCCCAGCCCGAGTAGGAAAACAGGGCAGAGTAGAGGGCCAGAGCAATGCTGCCAGAGTTCAGGGACGCTCCCTCGAAAGGGTTCTCAAAGTTCTGGGTCTCCCCTGTGGAAAAAGGAGTGTGGTTATAACGTTAGTACTTTATGTACTCCATAGTCAATCCATATATGGTTTGAACAGAAGTGGAAGCGATAAGTATGGACACCTCCGACCAAGGGACATGGTTATATTATTCCTACTCGTACAGGGACATTTCAGCAATAACCAGTTAACCTAACAGCCGTGTTTTTGGAATGTAGGTGGGAACCGGATCCCAAAGAAAACCCACGTGTCTGTATTCTTACAAAGCTGTAGAGGATCATTCGACCAGGGGTGCCCAAACTTTAGCGTCAGACCACAGTGTGTTCTGAGAAACTCATAACACTCTCAAATTCATAAGCGGCGTGACCTACATGTGATATGTGGGCTCTAATGAGCGTGATCAGTACTACTCATCCAGGAATACACACCTCGAATTATTTTTGCGGCGCCAATGGCAATGATGAGGAGAAGCGACATGATCTTGGTGTAGGTGAAGATATCCTGGACCAGGGTGCCCCACCTCACATAGGCACAGTTTATAAATATCAGCAAACCTGAACCAAAAGAGACCAGAGACAATCATCAAGAGGAAAAAGGGAAAGCGTTAAATAAGGCCAGACTTTTTAATTGCTTGTTCCTCGGATGTTCCTACTAAAGAACATACTGAGGGGGAATTATATTTATTTTTCAGCACTTTTAACTCTAACACGAGGACTATGTGGAATCAATACAAGGAAGGAGGAAGAAATAAAAATATTTTTTTAATTTAAAAATAACATTTATTTAATCTACAATTAAATTAAAGTGAATCTGGAAAAAAATTGAATGTACAAAACAATACCGTTGGCTTTCCACCGGAGGGCGGAAAAAGCAAAAAAAAAAAGTATTATTTTTAAAATTTCAACCATAAATCCGCGAAATACCCCAAAAATTTTTACAATTTTTTTTGTATTCTTTAAATATGATTGTCGGCCGATCCGCGAAACAAGCAATAAAAAAAAGTCTGGCCTAAGGGGGACTTTATAAGGGGGACCGATACTTGCATTGCTCCCTCAGTTTGTTGTTTTGTAGATCTGAATTGGAAAAGCAGTTTTATTTTACTCAGCTTAGCTACAGTTATTACAAAAACCCTACAACAGTTTATTAAATCTTTTAACTCACTGGTAATGTAGGCCAGCCTTAACCCAGCACACTAAATATTGCAAAGCAGTCCAATATAATATTCATATTTAATTCAGTAAAACGGGAGCCATATACTTAGCAGTATCCCAAGCCCATTCTCTGGTTGTTATACTGTCATCTGCTCTTGCCTGGAGGGACTCGCCCAGGATTACAGCTCTACTGGACGGAGGGGGTGGAGTGCTGGCTTAGCAACAGCCCCACTAAAAAAGAAAGAGAAAGCAAAATGCTTGTTGTTTACTCCTGTGGTTAAGCAAACAGGCACAGGCATCACGCTCTTCACCAATATAGGCATAGGCAGTAAAAAGTGTTTGGGTGTGAATAATTAAAGCTCAGTGGAACACGAGAACCGTTTTAACCCGAGGGCCTTTTGGACTGGACTGAGCGTGTTCACCCACCCTTCATCTAAATTCCAACGCTGTCGTGTCAAGGGCTGTTCTGCAAGACTGTGTTCGGCGCTCCAGGAAAACCAGGACGTCACACAAGTCTCGGCACAAACCATGACGTCATTTGGAAGTGGAATTTTAGCAAAACAAGGGAAGAAACAGAAGATGGTGATGTACACAATTGCAGCCAAGGATAGGAAGTGAACAGGGGATCAGCAGGGACTCTCCAGCAGCATCACACTACAGCAGAACGGCTCTCTTATAGAGCTTCGCCCGGTGATTAATCGTGACTAAAAGCATGTCATGAATATACCCAGAAACTTTGCACGGAGCTCAGTTTTCATCTGGTGAAATTCCACTTCCCTTGAACGTTCTCTCTGAACATGAATTCAAGCCACGTCCGGTATGGAATAGAGGAAACGACCACGAAAGTTGATACACTCTAGTTTCACAATAGTATAAAATAATTTACTGGTTACAAAATCAAAAATAATATTCCCTCTATACACATAGCATCATTGTTTGGCAGAACTGGCAGATGGTCAAACAATTGTCAACACAATTGTTAATGGTTATTGCCATACAGTGGTTATTTGAACATATTTGATTGATCCTGGAACAACACAATGATTTGTTGGTTGTACACAAAGTATCTTGCTATAAAATGATGGTTTCCTAGTACAGTATATAGGGAGCTTACCATGAATTACCAATTGTTATTTTCATTTTACATTTGTCATTTAGCAGACGTCCTTATCCAGAGCAACTTCTAATTAATGCAGTCGTACAATCAAAGCATTTGTGTATTAAGGGTCTTACTCAGGGACCCAACTGTGGCAGAAATTTGATTTGAACCCTGGGCTTTCTGGCCCATAGTCCAGTACCTTAACCACTAGGCCACCACAGTCCTATTTGGTTGTATATTGATGGATATTGCCATATTATGGAAATTTGGCTATCTACTGATAGATCTTAGCCCAATACAATGGTTGTAGGTTGATTTAGTGATGGTTATGTGGACCTTCAATGATATGACTTGCTATATAATGATGACCATTTAGTCTATACAGGCAAGCTTATGTTTTGTATATGATGGACCTTAACATTAACAGCAACATCTAGTCATTAATCCAGGACGATTTACAAGTGATCCAACCTAATAATCCAAGCAATTGTGGCTTGCTTAGATGCTCAAGGACCAAACAGCGACAGACTAACACGTGGGATTTCCATTACCAAAGGTTGTTAGGTTATGATATTATGATTGTTACTGTCATTTCATCAGTATTTCATTTCTACTATGTGGTCATGTATTGATAGAACCAAAGAACGTTCAAGTACTCACAGAGGCAGGAGGCAGCAATGAGTCTCACAGCGTCATATGGAGGCTGACACGTGGGGTAGAGCACCTGCACCAGGTAGTTGGCAAACGTCAGGGAGATGACGGCTTGGCTGGCTGGTTCCACCAGCAGAATGGACGTCCAGAGGCGGATGAAGGCCAAGAACCCCCCGAAAGCTTCCAGGATGTACGCATAGCTGGCACCGGACTTTGAGATGGTGGTGCCCAGCTCGGCATAGAAAAGAGCACAGAACACAGAGAAAAGGCCCCCGAGTGACCAGATCAGCAGCGACAGGCCATAGGAGGCGCTGTGCAGGAGCACGCCTTTGGGCGACACGAAGATCCCTGAGCCAATCATGTTACCCACGATTAGGCACACGCCATTAACCAGGGAGATCTCTCGCCTCATTACCATCTTTTCTGACTGGTCATTGGTGCCGCCCGTCGGTGCTTTCGGGTCTGGGTTCCGGTCTTCCAGGGAAGAGGGGCAAAACTGTGTACGGATATTTAACAGCTTCTGCTTCATGCTGGTTGAGAAGAAGCAACACAAATTCAGGATCTACACAAGGAATGGTTCTGTCATGTTGGGCTTATTTGAACTTGCTTTATCTTAGACTTGCCAAATGTTCTAAGGATAAGCCAGCGCAGTGTCTAAAGAGTAGCCAAAAAAGGTACATACCTTAAACGCTCAGTGACAAACGACATCAAAACTGATGATTGTTAAGATCAGAACAGTTCAAATACTTCATGGGAATCTCCAGAGACCCAGACCCAGCGTGAATGGAGAGCGGTTTAGCAAAGTGTTTTTCCAAACAGAGAACTCTCAGTTACCCCTGTCTATATTTGGAGGGCTGTGTTTTGACACAGAATGCCCCCCTCCTGCTTTGCCAGGGTTGACGACTCGGTTTACCCAGAGCATATATTACACAACAGGTTGTTACCGTTCCCAAGATACACCTACATCGTTTTAGGAGGGATCGTTTAATTCAGAGCAACAGCCGCTACGGGACTGTGGTGGTCTGGTGGTTAAGGTACTGGACTATGGACCAGAAGGTCCAGGGTTTAAATCCCACCTCTGGCACAGTTGGGTCCCTGAGCAAGGCCCTTCATACAGGCCCACTGTATGAATTGTAAATTGCTTTGGATAAGGCTAAAACGCTGCAAATGTAAAATGCTATATCTGACCTTAATCCTATTGAGTGTCCTAGTGCTCGTTTTCACCAGACGTTAGACTTGACGCAAGATTCAGTTCTCCACAGAACGTGTTCAGGCTTCACACCAATCGAGCCAAAGCTTGGCATTACACACGCGATGGTGATCTTTCATGGAAACGTAAGAATATACAAACCGTTCTCATGACGGTGCTTCCAGAGGCTGTTTGGAACTGACTACATCTTAGCTGAGCTTAGATTTACAACTAATTATATACCAGATTAGCATCCTGCTGCATACTAATGCTATGAAAGTCACTCAGAACCTTAATATAACTCATTTTGTGTCAAATGGAGGTATTGGTGCTGCATGGCTACAGGGACCAAGGTTCAGTCCTCATCTCTGGTTACTCTCTATGCCATATTCTCGACATGCCTGTATGGGTTTTCCAGCTTCCCTGTGACCTACCATGAGCATGAACTGGTGTCCAAATGAGCAAAACTGGCCCCTAACTGATTGGCACCATAGCCTTCCCAACCAACTACCTGGATTCAAGGATGCAGCAAAACCTGTACATGACTAATTGGCCTAATTAGTTCACATACTTATGGGTAATTATCTTGTACAGTTATACCTCCAGGCTGCAGCAGGTCTGTTTCAGGCTGAACAACAAGAGAAGAGTCAAACACCAGCGATAGTCTACACCGTTTAATGACACAGCAGTCCTGGTTATGGAAATTTGTCATCACATACAGGTTGGAGCATGGACAGAGTGGACACATTCCTACACCCGTACGTCGCTACACAGGCTACGCATCGTGTGGGTTTCTCATTTCAGCGTCTAAAGACGGTTCAATGCTATGGAACGTTAAGTGCTACAAAAAGGCTGAGGACTAATGGTGCTTCTGACAAAAATTGGAGGCGGTGAACAGTTTGGCTGTGACGTGTTTGGCACGGATCGATGGCCACGCTTCTCGAGTTTCAGTACCGTTATAATAATTGGCACAGCACTTCCTAAAAAATAAGAACACAACAGGAAATTAAATCTAGTCATTGTGAAGTGACTGTGTAATCGAGCGGTAGAATCAAGCCTCCTGTAACTGCATTGGGCGGATAGGCTACACCAGGGTGTTATGTAAGCTCCACCTTTTTTAGTGAGTTAAGACAATAATACGTGTTGAAAATGAGCCCCAAACAGGCTGGTCAGCGCTGGTCCCTCTGTACTAAGCCCAGTTCTAACTGCACTTAACCATGTTTTTGAGACGCAACCATTTTTATTTCAACCTAAATACCAGGACTAGATCTTCACTCCATTCACTGCCAATACAATTCGGATTTTTTTTAGCCGCACATCGTTACCAAACGCCGTTTCTTCCCACGCGAGCACAAGTTTAAAGCTAAACCTGGAGCAGGTTTACCAAACACATAATTGACCATAATCAAGTTCATCAGACGGATAAACAACCCGGTTGCGGCAAAACTGACGTTGTGTAAAACCTAGACTTGACTTGCATCAGTGCAGATCATGGAGAATAAACAAACAAGAGAGGAAGACGAGTCGCTTTGTGAGGCGGCCAACGGCAAAGACGTAAACTTTTGACTGAAGAAAGCGTCTGCTTAGGAAACAAAGCCTTTTGTGTGGGTGGAGTTTAAATGTATCTACACACTACGCTTTGTAGTGTGGAGCTGTGGCACAACTGGATGACTGACTACAAGGTCCAGCCCTTTTGGGCCCTTGAGCAGGTCGTTAACCCACATTTCGCTTGGACTGAACCTTGTAAGATGTTTTAAGTGGCTCAGGATAAGGGAGTGCACTAAAACAGTTTGTGCTTTTGCTTTTTCGCCCAGTATTTACACACGACTTTAAACAAGTGGTTTGAACAGGTGAAGACGTGATTAGGGAACCGTGAACGGAATTAACAGGGGTGTAACGATATGTTATGAACACGATTTGATTTTCTTACGGTTTTGTGTATACAGTGCAAAACGATGCACTCTTTTTGGGATACGTTTTAGAATAACAGCAAAAGACAATTGGTTATTTATATTAAATAACCAATTGTAAACATTCCTTTTTTTCTCTCAGTAATTAATCTCAGTAACTATTCGATATGTGCACTAATGCGTTTTCCACTTAAGCAGATTTAGGAATTTTTAGTATTTTTCTTACTTATTTTTATTTACTTTTAATTAAAAGAAATGACGTGCCATGATTGCGCCCTCTGGTGTGCAAAAAATGCAATTGCTTTCGATGGCGTAATAAACAGAACGCACGGCTCTACGATGACATTTTTACACCGTGAAACGCGTCGTTACGGCCCTAGTAATTAATAAAATATTTTGAGACTTGTCCAAAAGTTGTCACTGTTTTGTTTTCAGGATGTTCATTATTTTGATATGGATTACAGCCCCAGGTTTGCTTGTTGGTGCCTCTCAATGCTGGGTTTGCTCTGATCTCCTGCTTCTGAACGTCTCCTTCTACAATCCTAACGTCCCATCGGGTGAAAAGCAGCGATACAACACAATTGGACAAAATATGTAGGCACCTTTTAGCCGCGTATTCCCAAAGGTTACGCAGAAAGGGCCGTGGGTGTGTTCCTCCTCCCGGTCGGCTCGTTTTGACGTTGCTTTCTGATGGACTCAGAACAAGTTGTGGCTGTAATTGCAGGAGGTGGAGAGAAAGGGCGCGGTGGGGGCGCTGTACGGCGGCGGGGGAGTGGAGGAGCTCAGGTCCGGGTAGGGCTGCAGGCCCATCTGCTTGTTGTCCTGCAGCTTGCGCACCACCACGCGGCAGAACTCCTCGCTGTGGCGCTCGCACGTGTCCAGCAGCTTGCGGACTTTGGCGGTGCGGGTCGCCTGATTGGACACCAGCTCGTAGTCCTCGTGCATGAGCAGCTCGCTGGCCAGCAGGGCGTCCAGGCTCTGGTTTAAACACGCCTCCGTCATCTGGCGCACCACCTCCTCTCGGCGTATGCTGATCCAGCGGGACGCGGGGCCCTGGGTCTCCGGGGGCAAGCGGAAATCTGAGCCGAACACGCAAGAGGATGAGCGAAGAAACAGCGGAACGGTAAAGTTAGGAATGTGTGCAGTCGAGCGCTGCGTACCTTGTGGATGCAGAGTAAGCGGCTGAATGTTTAAGGGCAACTGACTCTCACATGGAGATGCCTGGGGTTCGAGGGGAACGGTTAAATCCGTGATGGGCTGGACTGTCTTGTGATCAGGATTCGGGATGGTCCTTGAGCTGTGATCCAATAAAGGCTTAGGGGGATCTAGAGGTATGGACACCACTGATAACGGTCCACCTGAGAGACATGAGAGAAAATATCACCACCAGCTAGACCGATATTTCTCTGTCTTGAGGACATCCAGTCCTCCTTAAGACCCATCCCTGAGGACTAATAACTAATAACCATAATTAAGGAGGTCTGACCTCGTGACCATACGGCTTACCGTGTGATGGATTTGATATGGTAAGGAAGCCTGGCTGGGACATATCCGTTTCCTGGGAGGAGAAGGACCCAGATCCAGATGTGGAGCTGTTGTCCTGTTAAGGGGTGCAAGGACGTAATTAATAACTAACCAAGTGTGGAGCAAAATAGTGTTTACAGTCACAACACAATCAGATAAGTGAGGACTAATCACTGGACTGTGTCTAAACACCAATCTGCCAAAACATTAGGAGCACAGGTTAGCTCTGGGTTACATCAGACAGGAAGTGACTAGTCTGTTCTCATAGTGTGTTAGATGCAGGACAAATGTGTTTTTGGGATTTTTTTAGTACGTTTTTTACGTTATTCGATTCATTATAGGCTTAGAAGCTGTAGCTTTTAGATTCTCTATTCTCTATCATGCTCCATGTTTCAGTTTCTTAAAAATGTTAGTCTACCCGTTATTTTACGTTATTATATTATTTATATGCTCTCTCTGTTCGTTTATTTTGTTTCTTAATTCGAGAACTTTTTAGTCTAGTTTAATTCTCACATATAACATCTAGGCAACCCAATGCAGTCGGGTTCCTTTATTTGAGACTTGGTCACCCCAAGTTTACTCCATTTGGCACCGGTCTTAAGATTTTACATTTTTAAATCGCTGCTTTGAGACAATGCTCCTTTGTAAAGACTGCTATAGGAAAATAAATGATGGGTAAGATGTGTGTGTGTGTGTGTGTGTGTGTGTGTGTGTATACATATATATGGGCCCCATTTATAAAATGAAATGAAACACACTCACATATTTTATTGCCAATATTTCATTTTAAAAAAATGGCACCCATCATATCTGTTTTATATATATTTATATATATTTATAAAGAAATCAATTCACACTCACACACTCAAACCTCTAAAGTAAGTGTATGCACAGTGTAAAGCAGAATTACTGACAGGCCATGGTGTGTTGTGTTCCTTTAGGCTCTTTTCATCCATTTGCTTCACATTCGTTGGTGCTGATGAACATTTACTTAACGGTCGCATAAGCTGAGAAGCAGAAAAGAGAAAACAATATAACGTGTAACTTACACCAAACACTGATTACAGTGCAACAGGAAGACATTTAGTACTGTACAATCTAACAAATCATATCTTTTATAAAACGTGGGATTGTACGTACTAGTTTTCTGTCATTCTCTAATGTCATTCATGAATTACATTTACATAGGACAGATTTTGGTTTCCTATACTTCTTAAGACCCATTTATACAGTGAAAGGCAAAACCCCACCATTGGATACATATTATAAAATGACCATATAGACTGCTCACAAAAATGAGGGGATATTTCAAAATAAATATGAAGGGATTTAAATAGATTTTTTTAAACATGATCACCAGAAAAGCAAAGTCAAAGGCAAAGAAAGTTGGTCGATTATGCAAACGAGATTCAAACTAAATTCTGATTGAGTAGCAAGTGATTTATTCATGGGGGTGAATTCAACATAAGCAGGTCAAACTGGACCAGAGTGCCCCCATATTGTGTTCAGTAGGGTGTACGGTCATTTTATAATCCATGTTGTTTTATCATTTAGTTCATTTTCAAAATTTTCTAGTACAAATTTAAAATGTATTATTAATTTGTTATTTATTTATTGACCTGGTTTTGCTGTAATTTAATATACTTTTGGTATTTATTTAGTTACCATCTAGGCCACCCATGGAGGTCGGGTCCCCTGTTGAGTCTTGGTTCCTCCCAAGGTTTCTTCCTACCATTTTAGGGAGTTTTTCCTTGCCACTGTCGCCCTAGGCTTGCTCAACTTAAGATTGGCCTTTTAAGAAAGTGTAATATTGTGAAGCTGCTTTGAGACAATGCTCCGATTTTAAAAAGCGCTATAGAAATAAACTTGAATAATCTGATCCTGTCCATGCCCTGTGTCTGTCGGGGTGTTTTTAAAAACTCTTGGGTGACCCTACACCCTACAGAACACATTGTGGGGGCACTCGGGTCCAGTTTAACCTGCCTCATGAGTATATCACTTACTACTCAATAACTGAGCTTCTCATTTGCAGAATCAAAAAAAACTTTCTTTGACTCTTCGTTTGTTTTCCGATCATCTACTTTAATGAAATCATTTATGCAATCGTGATTCTTATCTTAATCTTATATTCATTCTGAAACACCCCATCATTTCTGTGAGGAGTACAGATGCTGTGAACACCAAAAGGACCAGGAGATACCCACTCAACCCCCCCCAAAAAAAAAAAAATAAATACATAAAAAAACAATAATAATGATAATAATGATAATAATAAAGCACAGTGACTAAATTTACTCTCACGAGCTAATCATGTGAGCAAACCTGCTCCAACCTGTCTGGCCCCCAAAATCCCTTACGAGATCAAAACACAGGATAAAGAAGAGCGCGTTTTCATTAAACATGTTTAGTTACGATATGCTGTTCATACCTTTACTTTATGATTTCCCTTTTAGTAACACACAAGTAGAGAAGTGTGAGATGTTGGAACTACACCTAGTACGCAAAAATATACAAGTGTTTCTTATAGTATTCAAACCAACACGTGTGTTTTTGTGCATCTTATATTTTAATATTTGAAGCGTTATTACTCAAACCCCTTCTCCATTTTTTTTGCCCCACTCTGCTACCCCTGGTGCAGAAGTTGTGGTTACACCCCTGCAGGCGGGGCCTTTGATCAGCCCTAATCAGTAAAACAGTCGGAGCTCTTTCTTCTAACTCATCCACAGCACGAGAGGTGTCTGATCCGCTGGACTGGACGCTCAGGACTGGCGCATTAGGACCAGTTTCCCAGTTTCGCGTTTTCTCTTAGTTCTCACGGTGGACTAAATTCGGCTCGTTTTGGCTTCGAACCTTCAAGAAACGATGCGTTTTTGAAATACGCAGCGCAGAACCATCACCGTCACCCCCGCGCGACTTTAAGGTCAGATAACGTTCTCTGTTTGGACCTGCAGAAGTTTCTCTAGAAGGAAATTAAAGACAAACCACGGTTAGTTTGTCGCTGTTTTACAGGATTTCCTCGTGCCATGATTGATTAGAATCATCTTTATAGAGGCATGATATTATTTTTTGAATGCATTAGTGATGCAGATTGTTTGTTTTCTTGTTCTTCATTGTTGTCAAAGTCATGAATTACGAAATAATTCGGGTTTTTTTTTTTTGTTCTTCTTTTGTATTTCATATTCAAACCTAAATGCCAAGTCAGAAAACAAGCTTGATAAATCATTAAACTGGACTAATCATTAATAAATGAAGAGTGTGATAAGGCTAAGATCGGGATATCAAAGAATTCTGGGCCAAAATAAATCGAGAATCTTCCACGTACACTGATATAAATAAGTACTGTAATCCATTTCCCAAACTGAAATAACTTCACGCTGAGAGTATTAATTGTGCCTGACCTATTACCTGTGTGGAGTTTGGCATGTTCTCTTTTCAAATCTTTCCAGACGCGGTTACCTCAGTCTCCATTCGTT
>JAUZSV010069343.1:0-22429 GCA_034780495.1 Parotocinclus cesarpintoi
GGCTTGGGTCCTTTCTGTGTGGAGTCTGCATGTCCTCCCCGTGTCTGCGTGGGTTTACTCCGGGTACTCCGGTTTCCGCCCACAGTACAAAGACGTGTGTAAGGTTAATTGATTACTCAAAAATTGGCATTGACTTGTGTGTATATATGTGTGAGATGAACTTGTGTATGGATATAACCTGGTGTGTGTCGCTTACATGTGTCCACTGATGCCGATAGCGACGTTAAAGCCGAATAAATAAATAAAAAGGCATATTTATAGAAAAGGAGAAGCAACACGAATTACTTGGTCGGTTCAGATTTGGGTGCCGAGAGATCTCAAAGTTGAACCCTAAACATGAAAGGCATTTGCTAATACCCTAATAATGTGTGCTTGTACATCCTTTCAGAAGAGTTTTCTTGCATTACACATCATTACATGACATTTGTAGTCTCACGGACTGATAGGATTCAAGGCAGAAACTGGGAGTAACTGGTGGTTTATTAGTATGTAGTATTTCTTAGTAACTAAGAAATTAAGTTGAATAAAATGTGATGTTTTAAACTCTTTACCCCTCAAATAAAGAGTTAATTTGCGTGACTTGAGATTTCGTAATAATTACAGTTTCAAAAGAACTGAACTCCCCAAGAGAAGCAGAGGGAACCAAAGTAGGTTATCTACACTGCTCGCAAAAATTAGGGGGAATATTTAAAATGAATATGAAGAGGATAACCTAAGAAATGATCTATAAACTCATCTGTCCATGCCCAATCACTGTCAGGGTGTTTTGGCACTCTTGGGTGACCATACACTTTACTGAACACAATGTGGGGGCATTTTCGTTTAGTTTGACATGCTCCTCTTCACCCCCATGAATATATCACCCAAACTGGTGCTAGGGTTAAGTGTGGTGGAGCTAGAAATTAGGAATATTATTCATATTTTAGTTTCTTTGATTTGATTGATTTATTAAGCTTAATTAAATGAGAAGGCCATCAGGATCCCTGAGGATCAATAAATTACACCTATGAATGAAACAACTTTCTTTGACTTTGATCTCGTTTAATTAAGTAAAATCAAATGCTTCTTTTTTTTAATCGCTTCATATTCATTTTAAAATAGCCCCTCGTTTTTGTGAGCAGTATTTGACCTGCCACCTACAGTGTATGGTAAATTCAAAGATATGTTTAATGGAGATGACTTGTATTGTTAGGTAATGGTAGCAATGCTGGACTGTTTGCTCAAACGAAATGAGAGCGTATGAGAATCGGAATGTTTTCCTCAAAACGTGTTCGTAAATTAGCAATAAAAAGGCTCTGTATGACGGAAACGGTAATATATCGTAGGCGTTTCAGCCCCGGTATCTCTTAAACTGCGATGAAAAACGTTTTTTTTCTCCTCCCGTGAACATTTGTTCGGTTTTGTGAGATTGTTTTAGTGCCTGACTGTTCGTTCTAGATTTAATGACCTCATTAATGTGATAACAGCCAGTTCAAATGGGGTTTTATTTCAGTTTCATTTCTTATATTTCCATTCATCTGACAGAGACGAGCATTTAAAGGGGAAGAAAATCTAAGAGCAAAGTGAGATTTATGGTGATCATTCCTTCAGTCGAAGGCTTAGCTCGTTCAAGCAGCTCCTTAATCATCCTTAATGTGTGAAGAAGTCAAAGATAAAAGTGCGTAGACCTAGTGATATGTGAAATGTAGCGGCACGTTGCTGACTCCTCTGGCAAACAAAGCGGTATTTCGACCACACAGTTTCACTGGTTTTGAAAAATGTGTTAAGTGCTCGGTCTAAAGAAGACACTCTTGGCCTTGTGTGGATGAAACATTTGCTGTGTGAGAGCCTGGCCGAATGTATATTTTATCATTGCTCTGTGCTTTCGATAGATCTGTGGACAATAGTGATAAGAAAATAAGCGCTCAGTCAAGCATATCTTGATCAATATTGAACATCAGAATATAAATTATGTCCTTTTTTTTCATATCCCGGGCCAAAAGTATGCAGACACATTGAGCATACACTCATATCCGGGGTGACTTACAGCTGAGATGGTCCTACAGGAGGCAACTGGGGATGGTTAAGGGCCCATTTGGGGCAGGCTGCTGTGACGGGACTTGAATTAACAGTCTTAAAAAACACTAATGAATGAGTTAAGGTTTTAGTATTTTTGTGTACACGCAAAAATAATTGAGGGTCATTGCCATGTCAGTAGGCAAACCTTGGCAGTACAATGTAATATTAACTCTTTTGTTGATTTTTCCTTATCATATTGTTCAGTTGATGTAAACTGTTAAAGTCTAAGAACCTTAAGAAAGCTTGTAATTTGAGCACACAAACTTCCGAATCCTTAAGCCTTGTCCACCGACCTGCCACATCAGCTACTGTTACTGTAAGGCGAACAAAAGCAAATCCCCAAGGCAGATACACCCTGTCCTGAACACTCACTATTAATATCAAAGCAGCTTTTATAAACAAGACACAGCACAACTTTCTGGGTACCATATAGAGCCCTGAGATAAAGCCAAGATCGACTCTGGTGCAGTAGAACTACATTCTCTGTACAGACGATTCATGCCTGGCAGTCTGACAGCTGACTCTGGGTTCCTGCAAAGTGCTCTGACCTCAACCCCATCAAACATATTTTGAGATGAACAGGAAGACCAATGGCAAGCTCATTTGTACTGTCTTCATAGTCAATTAGGGGTTGTCAGAGCTGCCTCCATAACAATACCTGTGAATTTAACTGGGATGTCCAGATACCCATAATGCATACACATGTATACAGTGTAGACACAATAATTAAAAAGAACTGACCAATAAAGGTCTTCAGGCATTAAGCCTTCTCTTATGTTGACGTATCAATGCTGATTCACCACTGAGTTTAGGATTAATACTGTTCTTGGTCCAGGAAAATCCAAGACTGTGATTTACAAAGTAGGTACCAAGAAAGCTGTGTAAACTAAGTACAAACAGAGAAGGAGAATATGCAGTCAAGTGAGATATTAGCATGTGCTATTTGTTCTCGACAAGCTTAGCAAGTTCAGATCTCAAAGTGTTCCATTGGGAATCGCAGAATCGTAGGTGTTAGTTGAAGGTACGACAAGAGAAGGAGAAAATGTGTGCGCAGCAGAGAGAACTGCAGAATATTCCAACGTTTGTAAAAAAAAATCTGTGTGGGTAAATGGAAAATAAACACCCGTGATAGTTTTTTATGCTTTTTTGAAAACATTTTCTCATTTTCTGCACGCCGTTTTTCACCTAGTCACCTTTTCGATGCGCCGGTGGCATCCCAAAGCGTGTAGTATAGCAAATCTAATATTAAGTATCTGAAATTATTACGGTTTCAGACCCAGTAAGTGAATGCAGGCATGGTGCAAACTGCACGCCAGATTACAATTAGCCAATTTGGTATTTATTTCCACCCTTGATTATAATTCAAGGCTCTCAGTCACGCAGCGGCAATTTGCTAGCCGGCTACCGGGTTGACCCAGATTCAAGGCAAGTGGAGGGGAGGCCGAACAGGTCGGATCAGCCCCTGAAATATCTGCTCCTTCCTGTACCCAGTGAATTCCAGGACAGGCTGAACTGTGTTTAAAACACAGTTTTACTAAAATCGTGTCCAAAAAAGTCATGTCCAGTCTGTGTCTGTTAGCTCTGAATCTGGAAGTTTTAAAGGAAGTTTTAAAGTCTAATACTGCAAACTTTTAATCAATAAAATATCAAATTTAACCAATACTAAAGAATAAGTATTGGTAAACAGTGATATTCTTTATTAGAATTCTCATGCAGTCCTAAAGAAGCTGCCTATGTTTTGAAAATGCATTTAAAACTGTTTGCAAGGGATACATTAAACGGAAATGATTTAGAAAATGTCATAAATGAAACTGTAATACACAGCCAATGTTATCAGAAAAGGATTTGATTTCAGTCTTATTTAAGAACAGGATGCTTATTGTCATAAACCACCAGGCTTCCATTCAGAGCTCAGCTGACAGTACTGCATCCTCATATTTGGTCCTAAAGCGTGTCTAAAACGTTAAGTGTCATCAGCAATACGTGGTATAATGGCCATCGTCTGTGGTCTCAATTAAAAACGGCCCTTTAGCACCGTTTTATTCAAATCCATTGTTTTTTTTCTGGTTCAATCCAATTTCATGGTCACTGCCAACTAATTCCAGCATATTAATTTTGAAATAAGCCTGTTATAAAAGATCTGTCCATGATGTCGATCTGCTAATGGACTCTTTGTATGAGTTTAGCTAAGGCAGGAAGCCCTCATAATTCAGTGGTATCACCAGAAATTTGCATGTCATAGTACATGACGAGCTAATCCTAGAATTTAATAGAATTTAAGTCTTGCCTTGGCTAAACAAAGTGTTTTGAATTGGCTACAGTGCTTTAGGAGATTAGTCAGATGGGATTAAGCTAGATATGTCATTAGCAGGACTAGTTTTCTCAGTCCAGTATTTGGGTCAGGAAGTCCTCTGCTTGCACCATTGGATTTAGCTGATACGATAAAAACAACATGAATCGTCTACTCTGTTAGTTTTCATTCCACGTAATCCAGCTTCATGCTGTCATTTACCAACAGAGATTTGCAGGAGCTACTTCAGGCTTTGGCCAAAAAAAAAGCTGACTCAATCTGACAGACAGACAAAGAGTGTTTATTCTAGGTGACCATCCCAATCGAAGGGACGCTGGACTTCATTCACACTAGTTTTGCAGTCTGGACAACATTTGTTATCTCATTCTACAGTGTTCCGATTAAACTGCACTCCAACACCGTTATGCATCATGTTCCGAAAATGATTTGGCCGAATAATATTCTGATAACAGAAGCCTTATTGTCCAATAAAATCTCTGTCTGGTTCCTCAGTATCCGTTTCCATTCGCTTATTCTGTTGAGGGTTTAGATGGAAACCGACTGAGAGGATCAGGAAAGACTTCTCTATTCCTGTGATGTATAATCTATTCAGCATGTCCTGCTGCCCTGGTCCGTCCAGAGGGACATGCCTAGGGCAGCTCTAGCGGGAACTGACTGGGACCTGAGCCCAAACCACCTGAACTGACTCCTCTCTGAACACACTCATACCTCTGCAGTACACCTCTTCACAAACCTGGTGAATTCTGTTCTTGGCGCATATTGACAAAAAAAAAAAAAAAAAAACTGCACACAGACTTAATACAATTTAAATGTTTTATATCTAATGTTAATAATGTTTATTACCCAAAAGAAAATGGGTTTCCCTTCTGAGTCTGGTTCCTCACAAGGTTTCTTCCTCTTAATCTCAGGGAGTTTTTCCTTGCCACTGTCACCATTGCCTTGCTCATTAGGGAATTTATAGGGAATTCATTTTGTGACACTTTATACTCCTGAGACCCTGCCTCCTCATATGTGGACATTCCATATCTGCAATATTAGCAATAATAGAAAGAAATAGAAAGCTACAACATCCGTAAAGATCAAGTACTCATATGAGGACATCTTGTACAAAGACATTTTATTTTGAATACTGTCCTACTAATCACAAATAGCTAGGTGAAATTAAAATGCACACCAAGCAAAAGTCTGGGTCTCAGAGGGTTAAATATTAATGTAAAGCTGCTTTGTGACAATGTCTATTGTAAAAAAAAAAAAAAAAAAAAAAGTGCTATACAAATAAATAAAATTGAATTGAATAGATGTACTGCTCACAAAAATTGGGGGATATTTCAAGATGTAACGCGTATTACGTGGAGCGCCTGCTGTGTGTAGAACCCCACCTAATTTTAAAGATGTCCTCATAACACAGGAACTTTCTGCTCCATCATGTCTGTGCTATACAATGTATTCTGAACCTGTAGTAATGCCCCAAGGCTCTAGCCTTTCCAAAACTACACACAAGAGTGGAACCAGTTCTCTCTACTGTGCAGTGGATCTAATAACGGACACTACAGATGACACTAGACTGGTGTCCCGGTACCACGTTGGCTTTGGAAATGTTCTACGAACATCGATAGCAATGGAGACGTCCGTGAATCCTAATTTCCGATTACGCTGAACTACGCGGGACAACCTGCACTTATATTCGTAATTAATTGCGCTCAGTTTCACGGCTGGCATAGCATAAGAAGCCTCGACTTCTCCAAGGTCTCCCTCACCTCATATCTGATGCACGAGTGGCTTTGAGGCTTCGCCAAGTTTAATTAAATGCTTTCACGCTTGCCTTGCCTGCTGAATCTCTTTGCTTTCCTTTTGAGTTTAGGATTTCTCTGGCGCGGATGACGGAGCAGTCGGCAAGGCCTCACACTCCGAGGCGGCCGTCAGAATGTTAATAGAATTCTCATTATATCGGAACATGACTGCGCTTGTCGCAGTCTTAAGCAGGTAACTCCGAAGGGCGCTCTCGTTGCACAAGCAATTCCGCGCTGACACGAAAGATGCCGCGCAGGCCGACATTGTGCACATTTACCTCTTTTGCTCCATATAACAATGATGTTAAATTACACCGAACAGCTTTGTGTCATTACCCCCCCCCCCCACACACACACACACACACACACACCCCTCCCTTAACTCAGCGGATGCAAATTATACTCTGTACACCTTCTGTCAGAGGATAAAACGCCAATGAGTTGCGCCCTCCCGTGACTATTGCGTCTTTAAATAAAATCGCCGCATGCATCAGACGGGCGGCGGTTACAACGTGTAAGGTTCGGTCGGCGATTCTCTCGCGGGCGATAAATCAATACAATGCCTTTGAGATGCAGCGAGGCGTCCGAGAGGCATTCAAAAAGCCTCGACAGGGAGACATTGTAGTCGCGCTCCTCAAACGCTCCCCATACAAAGCCGTTCTGTTTCTGTGGGTATGACAGTGATGGATAATGGAAATATCCTCATTCTGCTGACAATAAAAGACTACTGCATTAGGACGGCGACGCAATTGCGACTCAGTGGTCTAAACAGAACGACACTGGCCAATGTAAGATTAAGCAGAGGCAGTGAAAGTGGCATCGTGGCATCTTTTCCCAGCGAGTCTCTGCTGAGCTCAGCCTCCAGGGTGACTGCTTTTAACACAAGAGCCGAGGAGATCCTCCCGTGGCCCACGCCTGCCTCTGAACAAGCCAACACTTTGTGAAAAAGAGTTCAAATCGAAAAACTGGAACACCAGCGTGTAAAGCCTTGGCTGGAGGCCGAGGGTTACACAAAGGCTAAGGATTGGCAACTCCCAATCAATTCTGGGAGAGTCGTTTGATGTGTGCTGCAGTTCACTTTAAAAATGGTCACGTCCAGGATCTTGTGATCTCCACCACATCAGTTCCCCTCTAGACTTGACATGTTTATTAAGGTCTGGTTCTTTTATTCAGAATGTGGAAGCCAGTGGAGTTTCTCTCCCATAGCTTCCGTCTTCTCCATATTTTCCATAATCCATGACAGATTTGCAACAGCTGTGTTTTGTGATAAAGGCTAAAATTCTCCCTGCCTCCAACTAGAAGTACTGTAGCACTACATTTTGTCAAATATATCACAAACACATTGGACATTGGTGCCTCGGTCTTACTGATTCAGATTACTGGCCATTGGACTCTTTAAGCCCTAAGCCAATTTGCAGAGTTTTTGACAAATAATGCACAAGTACGGGTGGGGAATCAGGGTTGCCAAGCGACTAGTAATTGTTGCATGTATTAACCGATTTAAAATGTCTGTTCTGATATCTTTGTAGTTTCATTTCAGTTCTATCTCATTCTGCAAAGATTTTGATGGTGTTGAGCCACCAGGAATTATTTATATGCTGTAGTTTTTTTCCCTATATTATTGTCCTTTTCATAATGTCCATCCATCCATCCATCCATCCAATATCTTCCGCTTAATCCACATGGGGTCTCAGGCCAGCCGGTGCCAACCCGGCAAGTCTGGGTAAAACGGCAGGAACAACCCTAGACAGGGCGCCAATCCATCGCAGTCATTTGATATCCTATATGACCACTTTCCCGTTGGAAAAAAACTTGCCCTTGATCCAATATGGTGGCTTTCAAGACGGCAGCCACGTTCTGGACATAGCCTAAAAGATACCCCCTCACCCATTACTTGCTAGGGCATTCAGATGTCTTTTCCCTTAAAGGGTGTCCTGCGACATTTGACTCACCCTGTACTATAGTTGTAAAGCGTTATGAAACCGTGGATATATACGGTAAAAAGTTCCACAGAGTATTTGGGTTATAAACCCAACAATTATGAATAATTTGCCACCGTCTCAGTCTTTTGCATCCTGTAATTGAAACTCGCTCATGGCAATATCTCGAGTGTTGAATTAACTTTTTTTTTTCATCCAGAAAAAGATAAGATCCAACATTTTTGGAGGCCCCACACAAGCGCTCCAGCGTTCTGTAACCCCACCTTATGCCAAACATTGCAGAAACATGAGTAAAGATTACATCAGGATCATTTATCTTACTGAGCTGTTAAGTAATCTCTACTACAAGAGTTCTCATTTCCTTGGGTTTTATTAAAAAAAAAGCCTCGTCTGTTAGCCTGCGTACAGCGTACCATCTCCCCGGCAAGACTCACATCAGCGGATGTACTGCATCCGCCTTCCAAACCCATTTTCCGATAAACACGCCAACTAATTAAAGCGCCGCTTATTACCGCTGGAAAAGCCTGTCAGAGATGTGACGAGCAAATCAAATCAATGTGACGCAAGAAGAAAAGCACCTGTAGCCTCCAAGGGCATTTGGGGTTAGTTAGAGCTGCAGGGACGACTAGGGGCCCATCAGCCAGAAAATTGATTTTAATAGGATGTTTTGCACCGTCGCTATATTTCATGCTTGATCCTGTTACTTTTTGAAGAGGAGTTCTTCTTCCCGCCCCAAGAGTGCCCAGAATCATTCAGAGATCTTTTCGGGATTTTGTTGCAATATCAAACCAGCAACTGAAATGATGCAATTGCTTTCAGTCTGCTTCGGCATCATATTACTGATCCGCATAACAAACCACCCATACCCTCATAATACACGCTACTGTGCAAAAGTCTTAGGCCACCGTTAGATTTGTTGTTTTAGCAGTGGTATAATGACCATATGTAACATTGTTTAAATTTTCAGATTTGGACTTGGCATTCCATAATAATCTCCCCCATTGGTTGTCATTCCAATCTTTGGGAGCTTTAGCATCTTTTCATCCTGTTCCCCTTCTAAAAATGTGGTCTCTTGGGTGCTACCCTTCCAAAAAGACTATTCCTGATCAAGCTTCTTCGGACTGAAGAAGGATCAACTTGGCAACCTGAGGAAGCTGCCAGATGTTCAGGTGCAGAGGGAGGTCAAACTAAATACTCTCCTTTGCACTCACCTAGTGTTTTACAGATTTTTTTTGGTCAACTTTTTAGTACTGCTTACTTATTTCCTGTATTTTTGGTGTGTATTCTGTGCTAGAATGGTACATCGAATCTACTGGTGGCCTAAGACTTTTGGACAGTACTCTATATTAGTGACATTTTGAGAAGTTCTCCTAAGGTGAATGCTGCTGGGTACAAGTAATGTTTCAGCTACTCATGCTGGAACGAGGTAGGACTTTAAATTCTTTTTAAATTTTAATCTAATTAATTTGAATTTTAATTAATAATTTAGTATACTATTTGAATTTACTATTCAGTCTGTTTTGGAAAAAAAGGGTAAATGGTTTCGTTACAATTAAGCACTGGTCCAAAAAATTTAACGTTATTCCTTCTAAACCATTTTCCAAAACATACAGTCCAGCTTATTGTCAAGATCCATGATCCCAACCTGGGGTCTACACCGCCCTTGGGAACAGTGCCAAACATCCCAGAGTGGGCTTTTGTCTTTGTCTTTACTGAGGTGCTCTGAGTTTGTCCAAAGGCAACTTGCATGAAAACAATTAAAATAATGTGCTTATTATAAAAAAATAATTATAAAACTACTTAAAAAGAGCCAAAAAGGCAGGACGGGCTATAAAAGGGACACAAGAAAAGGAAAAGCCATCCAGTACAAAAGCAAGCTTACTGCTTTACAGATGATCTTTATAGAACCACAGCATGACCGAACATCACATGTAGAGCGTCGTATCATTACAGCTTTTAGGCCTTTAATGGTCACAGCTGGGGGAGTGTTAAACTGATTAGGTCTCCACCTGTGTGTATTACCAGAATTACTTCTGGAGCAACAGCAGCAAACGTTCGAGGAAAAGCAAGATTCTGAACCAGGGCCTTCAAGATTTATCCGTCTGCAGAGCGTGGTGCACAAATTTAGAATAAACAGTAAAAAACAGTGCCTAATTTTTGCCTTTAAAAGTAATTCAAGCAAGACGTCTCTTTAATAAATCTCACAGCATGGTTTGCTAGTCAGGTCTCCACTCTTACAATTCCACGTGAGAAAGGAACAGGGATATTGCGAGTGAAGAATGGATCAAACTAGAGAGTGTGGGGAATGTTAGCTGCGTACGTTTAAGGAAATACCTTTGAGAAATATCTGAATATGATTCCTTTAGCGTTCTTTCCTGTTTAGCGTCTGCCCATGTCGTATTGTCGACTTGTCGTACACGGGTCACCTTGTGCACCGGTGGGTTATTTAATCATGGCTTTGCTACGCATAATGCCATCACCACGTTCTGCTCAATCCAATCAGAATCAGACCCATCGGACCGTAAAAGACGGTGAGAAATGAGGGAGCTCAAAACAGAAACACATTCAGGCTCCCTTTCTTTCATCTCCGACTCCGTTCACCAGGGATCCAAGATCCAAGAAAGATGCGTGTAATGAGTTCACTAGTTCATTTTTCTTTCCCTGTGTTGGGCACGGTGGAAGGTTTTCTCCAGCTACCCCTGCTGAGCTTTGGTAAAAACTCTGACCCTGTTACATTTATTTAGCTGCAGCGTCTACGCGTAAAGTTAACGGTTCGGCTCAAGCCTTGAACCTGTTACTAGCACGGCTCACACCGAGACGTTTCACAGTTCGTGTAGAACATGACGACCAATACGGTTTGAGGTGAAATCTGGCTCGGGTTTTGAAGGAACTACGCAATATGTTCCTGAGACGCCGTGACATAGTGGAACAAACGCACCCCTCTACTGTGAATGCTCCAACCACACAATCTATAGTATTATTAGTATTACTTTTGTGCTTAATCATACTTAGTAAAGTATTATTCCCATGTAAGGTCAGTGTACTGGTGGATATGTGAAGAAATAATAATAATAGTAATAATTAAACAATAAAATAATTTACATTTATGACTGGCTCGGTCGGTAGGTCCTGGGTCCTTGCTTTGGAGCGACCCAAGTCCTCTCTGTGTGGACGCTGCATGTCCTCTGTGTGGGTTTACTCTGGGTGCTCCAGTTTTCCCCACAGTCCAAAGATGTTTTAGGTTAATTGGAGTTTCTAAAGTGCTCTTTCTCTGTGAGTGTGTGTCCCCTATGGGAGGTTGGCATTCTGTCTGTCTAGAGTTGGTCCTGCCTTGCGCCCTGCCTTGGTCCAATGGCTTTCCTGCGACCCTGACCAAGGATTAAGCAGAAAAGACGTTAAATGAATGAATAATTATTTTTTTTACCACCACTAATCGAATCTTTTAATCGCATTATAAATACAATGATTGCCAAAAGTCTTTGAAAACTAGAGTAAATGCTTGTTTGTCTTTGTATAAAAGGATTCATATTGCAGGTATGAGATAATAACCCAAAATGTACTAGAGATTTGAACTTCACTAGTTTTCACCATTACGCCAGGGTGGCTGGTTTCCAATCCCAGATTCGAGCAGTCCACAGGTGCATTTACTTTAACCCCAAAGCTACTTACAACCGTTACAATGTTTCCTTGCCCAATCAAAGCCCAAGCGCCCAACAGTAACAGCTTGGCAGTGTCAGAAGTCCAATACCTTAACTGCTGCATGACCACTGTATATACATTTAATAAGAACTTAACACCTTATAACTTAATTCGATTAATATTCATTGTTCATATAGCTGCCACTAGATGAAGCATTACTAGTGGATAAAAAGGTGGGATAAGAGAGTAATACAAGTATTGATTAGATGTTGTGAACTAGTGATAAAGGGGTTTTGTGAAATTCAGTAATCTTGAGCGTTGGAACAGCAGTCAAGGGAGTGTCTCTTAATCCACAGATTTCACAAGAATAAATGAATGGAATACCGAGCACGAAAATGAGCACGAAAAGGATTTGCGTTCGGCGTAGCACGTTATCGGCGAAGAGCTTTAATGAGCTCTGATGAAACGATACCTCCCCATATTGGAGAAAAGCGTCCTGATTGATGCCGCACATTAAAGGGTGACCTAAATGACTGAACATCAATGCGTTTCCCATTCGTCGTCCTCCGCTGCTCTTCGGTCCTTTTTTTCGGGAAAACAAATTTGCTTTTCATGAAGGGGGCTACAACGGTAGGTGTAAAGCAAATAACTTAGCAGTTGCTTCATACTGTGTTTGATCAAAAGAGGAAGAGAAATTTGTTGAGATGAATCTAATACGCTATGCAAACTCAATTTTAATGTTAAACAGAGCGTGAAATCACTGTGTTCCTCCAAGCTTGTGGGACACAAACCCACACGAAAATGCGCCACCGCGACTGGGCCAGGGGACGCCGCCACACGGCTCAAGCCTGGGATCACTGAAGGGTGGGCTGACGAATTGCTGCGGTACCACCTGAGTGCTTATTTTTTACATTTGACCCCTTTTTTATTTGATCAGAATCCCAGGGGCTCTGGTACATATTCCGGAAAGAACATGCCACTCTCGTGTCCGTCCTGGTTGGGAAGCACCACTGAGACTCGAACCAGGGTCTCTGTAGTGCTGAGCTTGTTTATTAAGGTTGGCACCTAATTGTTATCTCAAATATATCGCACATTGTACAGCACGCTGGAAAAGCAGTTGGTGTGTCAAGAAGTTTAGGCACCTTTCCAAATCTCAAAGACTTGTTGTAGATATAATAAGATAAACAGTTTGTCCCGTATTGATTGGATTTCCCACTTCTCCTGTAATCACCTTCCCACAGATTGTCTAACCTTGGCATCAAAGCGGGTTCTGTTCTGTAAAATCTGACAACGGCGGGATACGGGCGGCGTTAGGTAGGTATTGGAAGTGACATCACTAGCATTTTCCGCCGGGGCTTCGCAGACAGGGCTCTCAGCAAGCAGGGGGTATTGAGCGAGACAGCTGGACCAGAGGAAGCCTGCGTTGACATTTACAGACTATTGTGCGGCGGGAGGCATTTCCTGTTAGCTGTCACCCTAATGAATTTGCTGGTAAGGATTCAGACAGCCCAGGCAATTCGGCAGCCCGGCGATCTTAATCATGAGCTCCAATCTGGTTGGAAAACAAACACGCATCTGCCGGAGGAATATCCGGAGACGGCAGCCTGCCGAGTGTCCGAGAACAGTCGCTAATGTTTGCCGCAGTTTGACGAGTAAAAAGGGCAAGTCTTTTTGGTCTAACAACATGAGCGTTTTATTTCCAAGGCTGATTTTAAGGTGCCAGATAGCACCGGGTTGCTTACGTGTCACACTGCGGTCCGTGTTACCGCAAGATCCCCTGCAGTGACGCCGCAAGCCGCTTTCTGTTCTCGTTCAGGGACGAGGAAGTCGGTGCTAACGACTGCACAATCACACATAAATCACTTGAATTCATCTGAAGCTTCCACTTAACGCTGGAGTGTCACTCATGTCCATAAAGGCAAAGCATGTAATCAGATTCTGCCCGCTGCTATTGAGAACGATTAAGAAGGTAATTGGATGTGCTTTGGAGGGAGGCATCTATCTGAAGTCAGAAGTGAAGCTTTGATGTTTTTTTGTTTTTTTTTAATAAATGAAACCCTATCTAGCATGTTGTGTATTCGGGTTTAAGCTATGACTCAACAAATCATTAATACAAACATACCTATAATCTTCACGAATTAAAAAAAGGAGTCACGTTGCGTGTTCGTGGCGGTAGTAACTTCAGACTCCGGATCAGGCTGTAAATACCTGTGCGGTGTGCCACGGGATTCATAGATTGAGAAGAGGTGGTACGATTCAGTGAATTTCACACTCAATGTGAGCAAAATGGGTTGCAAAGCAGATGATTAAAAAGCTGTCCCCAAGGGCATAGTGTGAAGGAACATTCATGAGCAGTCACATCTGTACTGGCCAGCAAAATCCATATGAAACCTTGCAACGCTGTTATCTGTGGATTGTTGTGGCTAAGCGCTAAAGGTGCTGGACCGTGGTCTAGGGTTCAAATACCATCTCTGGCAAGCTGCCACTGTTTGGTCCTTCAGCAAGATCCCTAACCTACATTTGCTTGGATTGTAAGATCTGTCAGAAATCTGTGGAACTACCAGGAACAATGAGTAATGTTTCGGTCACGGGTGCCCAATATTTTGTCCGGGGAGTACATTTACATAAATATGAGCCGTATTTTATTAATTAGCAGAGTTTTCAGTCTGTTTGGGTGCTTTAGCAAAATCTTTGTTCGCATATACATTATATAGACACAAGTTTGCCCCCCCCCCTGATGTTGGACAGTAATACATTTTTTGGGCATTTTCAAGTTGTCTGATGGCGTTACGGTCAAGGTTCTGTATAAGATGCCTAAGGTATGAATGACTTGGCAAACCAGTTCTCTATGGACTTTGCTTCTCATTTTGTTTCTCTAGGACAGCAGGAACCCATAACCCATGGGGAACCAGTTTACTCAATTTGCTCTCTCTTCGTCTGGAGAATGCAAAAATGAAAGCTTTATGTTCTTCTAATGTTCCATGCGAGCGCTGCTAAAATTTGAACGGGTGTCCGAAAACTTTTCTCCATAAACTGTATGTTGCACCACATCTAGAAAAAGCCCAGTTACCATTTAAATATTCCATAACGGTAGCAGTAATGCATGTGACGTCCTAACATTATTCATAAAAACACAAAGACATTTACTTTATTGCTAAGTTTGTAATACTACAACATCTACTCACCACGTGGTGATGACAGGGGACAGGGGTGCCGTTTTATTTCCTGCTGTAAAACGTGCGTGGACTAATGTTTAATTTCGTAAGTCACTAAAAAGAAAAGACACTAAGCCACCAAGGTACCAACGAGTAAGGCTAATGCCTTCCAGCCAGACGGCGGCCCAACGGCTTGTGTTTGACAGAAATTAGGCTTACCGTGTACTTATCCCCCGGTGCTGCAACATCTACCCCTGCTAGTTATCCTTACCTCTGCACCCTGCGTCCTCCAGGGACGGGTGTCAAAGCCTTACGACCCAGCGTCGTGCCCAAATGTTGTCCGCTGGTGTAAATGGTGTTTAACGTAGGTGTTACTGGATATTGTGTTTCCTTGAAAAGAAAGACGACTGAGACCGAGGCTCTCGTGGACTGCTGGCTAAAATGTCACGCTTCACTGCTGTTGTCGAAAGTGGAATTAGGGAGCGCTGGAGCGAGCCTCCTGCAAGACCACACCAAACAGATGGCCTCTCCTCATTAAATTCTACCAGTCTGTGCACAGCTTAGGGGAATTCTGTTCAGTGTGCTGAGCGATTCTCCAGGCCAAGCAACCTTCAAGACGGCTTCTTAAGGCCGACGCAAGACAAAGGCGATCCCATAAGAGCCTGTCGAGGCTTTCACTGTGTGAGTCGAAGGAAGCCTTTGATTGTGTGATTTTATTTTTTTAAAAAGCCTCTATTGAAGCGGCGGCTGAATACTATTGATAACAGTATCTCCAAAGGAATGTGCGACTTTTATCGGGGAGCTACTCCGTATATAAAAAGAACAGAAGCAAAGGTCAGGGCCCTGTAGTCTGACCGAGCACTCGTATCGTCTCGGGCACACCGCAGAACGGTGCGTTAGAGCAGACAGAGCGTGATAAACGATCAACTTTCTACACGAGGACATAAGGAATACCGATGAGTATCTCGCTGGGTCAGTAATAGAATTTAAGCAGGGTGCCTTTTGAACGCCAGGTAATTCTTAGCACGTAAACTTAACACAGCGGTCCACTTTCAGATCACAGAAGGAAGCTCATGACTGAACGTGAAGCCTTTGCCGTGACGAGCCCCGTGCGATTTTTCGGCCCCGTTATGACACCGGCATTTGCGTCAACAGGCAATGAAATGAAAACGGAATGGGTCCCGGAACAGACACTTATTTTTTAATACCTCAAGAAAATAAAACAGATTGCTGACTCAACAAAACAGAAATGGTAACGATCCCTCAGGCTACACTCTGATACACACTCGTATGTGACATAGATTCTTTCATGTCTGTGTGAATAGAAAAAAACAAAAACAATTCAGATTCAGATTATCTCCACTTTCTGCTGTGCTGCTAAAATTGGTATTTTTGCCATTTTTAGAGATTTAGTAGCAGTTATAAAAAAGATTCCAAAGCAGTTTATTTCTTTCTGTTTTTATTCTGATTTTTGCTGTATTTGTGTGATATTTGTATGATTTTCTGCTCTTATGTACCCTTAAGTGTCATCGACGTGAACCTGTTGCCCTCAATAAAAGCACGTCCAATGTAAAAATTGAGTTAAAAAGCCTTTACATTAATCAATTTGACATTTTTTTTAAATGAAGAAAATTTACTATCAACTTAGTATTATTTAACTATTTAAAAAAAAAAAAAAAAAAATCAAATTAGACCTAATTGACCCTCTGCTTACAGCTGATTTTACAATCCAAGCAAATGTAGGTTAAATATCTTGCTCAAGGACCCAACAGGGGTACCTTGGCAGAGGTGGGATTTGGACCCTCGACCTTCTGGACCACAGTCCATCATGACATGACATGACATTCCACAGACAATTCTAGCCTAGTCTAGTTCACTTCGTTCTTACTTCTGAACAGGCTCAACGTTCAAGTTTTGTACTCGGGCCACGTTAATTTGCCAAAACATAACATCAGGTAAACGCCTGTTTTTTTGTTTTGTTTTTTAAACGCTCAAGGTTTTAACAATTATAAATCTGTCTTATGTACATCTCATACATGACTTGCTGACAGAAAGTCAATCACTGGCAAAAAATGACATTTAATTTTTTTTTTAGTAAGTGTTTCATAAGGATATGTGCTTTATAAAAGATGCACAGACAGGTTATTAGTGCATTTTACAATCCTGGACTGTACTAAAGATACCATATTGAGTTTAAATGTATATTATCTTTAAAAAAAAAAAAGAAAACCCTATGTGCAAAGTATCTAAACTACTGTGTGACCTCGGTAACGTCTGGTCAACGTCCATTTTGGTCGCCACCCTGTTTTGAAGATTTAATTCTCCCACAGAGAGTTCTGAAGAAAATGGTAAGAACCTATAAAAAAGGTTTTGGTGACGCACTATGAATGTTTCTTGTTTGCTGTGCTTTGTGCATCAGACTGACCATCAATTAACGATGCTAGGTCTTTGCCGAAAAGTCTGCAAATGATAGCTTTACTTGACTTTGATTTGGACTTCGCTTGAAGGATGGAGGTAAAAACGTTCATGACTGCCTGGAAGCAAGATGCTACCTAATGCTCATGAGACACAAATACAGGAAGACCGAGGAGGAGGAGGTTGAGATGTATGCTCTAACAAGGTGGATACCAATCTACCGCAAGTCAACTTTTGTTAACAACAGCAAAGCCAGCCTCACTTCCCCCAACTTTTTTCCTGACTCTCTGATCTTCGAACCCTGGCATAAAGGGCTATTGCGAAAACAAGTCATAAGAGCACGAAACAGGAAAGATAAAGAGACTCGCTCTGATGTTGCGAGTTCAAATAAGAATTATTTTGCTCAACGCAGGCTGACGGAGCTGACCTTTAGCGGATGAACCGAAAAACGGAGAGAAGGCATCATCTGAAAGCCGCTTTAATAGGAGGACTGTCCAGATGTCTGTGAGCCCCGATACCTTCGCTGCTCTTTTTTGCGTTGCTCATCACTAAAAATAGCCTTGATGAAAAGGCCATGGCGAAAAAGGCACTTAAATATACAATACGAAAAACGTAAACACGCCGTCTAGCTCGGAGGATGGAAAAATAAATGGAGTCTGTCTCAGTGTTCTATAGTCATGAAAACGCAGGTAAAATAAATGCAGCCTAATGGAGACGATGCTGCTCATGATCTTTCTCCAGTCCAGGCGGATGCGTGATCTATGGTTTTTTTATTCGTGAGGCAGCTTTTGATTTATGGAGCCACCACACACTACTAGCAGGAGCTGAACCTGGCTGTAATGCGTTATAAGAGCTGCACGATTGCTCCTTGGTTACGCTTCTCTTCCCGCTGCGTCACAACGGAGCTACACTGTGAAAAGCTTCAAAAGAAATCGGACAGACTATGGGCATGGACGTTTATTATACATGTACAGAGTGTGTTAAATCTATGTAGATCTGGATGATGGGACTGCGGGACCCGAGCGGTTAAGGTACCTGATGGTCCAGGGTTCAAATCCCACCTCTGGCAAGCTGCCACAGTTGGGTCCTTAAGCAAGACCCTTAACCCACCATTGCTTAAATTGTAAGACCAACAAACTAATATACTCAAGAAACAATGAGTCACCTGTAGCTAAGAGGTGCCTCATAGTTTTAGCTTTCTGCCTGATGCCATTTGTCTGTGGAATTTCCAGGATTTTTGCCACTGCCGGTAGACCCGCACGCCTGTGACTTCCTTCACACTATGGCCTTTGGCACACCCAAATGCAGTCTTTCCTTTTGTTTATCTGCTTAGCGACCCATTTTCCACACATCAAAGGGGGTTCGCTGCACTGTACCACCTCTTCTTAATCTACAAACCCTATTACACATTACAGGTATTTACATCTCAATTATCCTTGTACAATGCCATCTTAGCCTACGTTACTACCACCTAGGTGGTGACCACCTAAGTTACTACCACCTTATACATACAAGCTAACCCCTTGCTTGTCTGGGAAGGATACTGAATGGAGCTTTTTTTTGTTTTTGGAGGTGTTTGTGTGAGGATTTGCAATTAGGAATCCCCCAGGTATGTACTGTTTCCCTAGAGACTTGCAGAGTGAAAAGCTATTTGAACTATGTAGTGGAGAGACTATGCAGCATGTTATCAAGCTTCCATGGTGGATCTAGGCCATGACAGTCTTAATATTAATATTAATATTATAACAACTACGCTTTTATTTAAAAAATATATAAACTCAGTCACTTAGAATAAGCAGATCTGGCAACCGTGCAGCTGTTTGTGGAGATGCACTGCAGCTGAAAAGGAAGACTTTTATTTGCAGTTATAATTTGTAATGATTGCCAAGACCTCTGTTGTTAAATTGAACGGTTGTTATCTGTAACGGGGCACGCTTCGTTACCACTGCAACTGGTTCAGGGATTCCCTCGTTCTCCAGGAATCCCATCACCAAAATGCACTGGTTGCAATGAAAAGGCCCAGTCCATGTCAAGAATGGGCAGACGTTGCTGTTGCAATGCCCCCCTCCCCTCCACCCTGTCGAGAGTCCAATTGTGTGTGTGTTTTCCCAACCTGGCTACTGTCTTAATGGACTTAGTGGAACATGCGTTAGAGCAAAAGCAGAAAGCAAGCCAGCGCTACCTTTTGAATGGCCTCTCCCCAGAGTCACGAAGCCAGACGAGATGAAGTTGTGCAGGTCGTGTCCTGTGCCACGGCCGCTCTCCTTCGGGTAGTGCCCACCTGTAACGAGCAAGGGCGAGACATTAGCATTGGAGTTCTGAATTTCGCATAATTCCGACAAAGTCACCTTGGCTGGGCAGTACACGCCGAGTGACCATCAGCATATCTCAGTCATCCTGAGATGGTGTTTGGCTCCTGACATTGTAATTACCAGCACGACACGGAGTAGAATACGACATCTGATATCCTGACGATAACCTTGGACGCCTTTTGGAAGAGCAACACGTATCGGATTTCGGATCGGGAAGCAATTACATGACACAGCATCTTGTGAGACAGGACGGATAAACTTCGGTGCTCATTTAAGCCGGACAGGCCAGAGATTAGATTAATAATCGTTCAGACTTTTGCACGGCATTGTAACGAGCCCGGTGTCAGGCTTTCTCCGTGGGTTCGTTCTGGAGCTGAAATCACTACTTGGACAACCTGAGTGAAACAAATGGCTGCCCCTTGCTGGAACTGACAAGCTCTGACAATCATATGAATCAAATAAATGAGGGAATGGCAGGGGGTGTTAGTTTGGACAAAACCTCCAAATTGGCCAGACTCTGGTTCGTCACTGGATCACCGAGGAGGCTGACAGCAGTTCACATCAAAGTGAGAGATCAAGCTGAGCCTTCACTGTGAAGCCCGGTTACGTGAGCATGGAGCTAAATTCAATCAGTTCTTCTTTGAATCCCTAAGGATCTTTGTGAGCAAGTACTTACCACAAGAACTGCATATGTCACCACTACCCTGTGCTTGATAGAGCCTCAGGGGTATCGTCCTAGGACCATTGTGACCTAGTGGTTAAGGTACTGGACTGTGGACCAGAAGGTCCAGGGTTCAAATCCCATAAAACTTCTGCTGTTGGGTTTGTGAACAAGGCCCTTAACCCCAGTTGTTTATATTTTAAATGTAAAAATTGCGATTTGTGTAAAAGGGCTGCATATTGTTTAGCTTTTCATACCGGTAAGGGTGCAACAATTTCGATAGCAAAAAAAAATACTGTTGAACCTCGGAATTTGAACAGCTCTTTTACATACATTGAATGTCAGCTAGGAATATTTTGCCCCAAACATAAAGAAAAATTTCAACATTGAACAGGTCTAAATAAAGCACTTAATGGTGCGATCTTCCAAACATGATGCACGTAAAACAGTCCAGTCGGCAGCGATGGTGCACCAATTGAAGACAGCTGATGCCCACCCAGCAACTCTGGGCGCAAAGGCAAGAACAACCCTAAGCAGGGTGCCAATCCATCGTAGGGCCACACACACACACTAAGGGCCACTTTAGATTGTTAACCTAAATAACTTAACTTAATTAACCTATTGCATGTCTTTGGAGGAAACTGGAGTACCTGGAGTAAACACCCACGCAGACATGGGGAAGAAGACCCCACACAGAAAGGACCGAGGCATTTCCACGCTGGGATTGAACCCGTGACCTTCTTGCTGTGAGGCAGCGGTGCTACCCATCGAGCCACCGTACTGCCCAGTTTATTAATTATAATTATTGTATTACATTGTTTTATTCATAGTTTTAATCATTAATTACATACAAATATATGCAAAAAAGAAAAACAACAAAGGAAACTGATTAATCCCATTCACGTTACTTCTCAGGGGGAATTTCAGATTCTGAACCAAAACGGCCTCCTGGAACCAATTAAGCTTGATTTCCGAGGTTCCACTGTATCAGACTTTTTTTAATTGTATTTTTTTGCAGGAAAATTCATTAAGAGTGACTCTCTCTTTAAAAAAAAAAAAAAAAAAGAAAGAAATCAATTATTCAACTATCAATGAATACTGCAATGAAAACTACAAAACGGTGGTTTGTTGCAGGACCAGTTAGTACAGAGCCATCACGACCTGTCTAGTTTTTACAGTTAATTTATAGGGAACCAGAGATCAAAGGGTGCCTCAGTGATTGAGCTTATGGATTCGATGGCCACTGCTGGCCCCTTGACTTGTACATCACTCTGGCTAAGTCTGTCTGCTCAGTGCAGTCAATCTAAGTGTGTATCGTTCCGATCTCACGCGTTTAACAAATTCAATCTGAGAAAGTCTCACAACAACGACTGCTACAGCCCTAAAAATCGAATGGTTTAATTCTAGGTTACATCAGGACTCCTCATTGTCATTTCATTTGTTAATCAGGTAATTAGTCTCAGTGAAATTACTTTTATTTTTTATTTTTTTTGCCCAGCAGCAAGAACACTGCTCATGAAACATTTCAGCATCGATCTAACCTCAGTGCTGTTTATTGCACATCAAATGCTGTCACTTTCTGGAACGGGTTCTTAGTCTAACCTTGAATACTGGTTTGCTGTACTGGTTTGCCAGTACACAAATCTTCATCAAAACCCATAAAGTTTATTATCATTAGAGGCTGATTTACAGGCGTTAATAGGCAGCCCCAGTTATTTTTCGTTCGTTTTTTAAACCTTTAACCCTTCTGTTGGCAATAAAATGTCACGTTTTCTTAATGCACCAGGCGGACTCGAGATGATGCAAATTTCTTATTTGTCACATTTAGGAGGGAGCAGGTCTTTGGTGGAAATTTAAGAGTTGATCTCTTTCAGCTGATCTCAAAAGGCATCATCGCAAACGAAAAGGTCATGTTAAACATCCATGCTTAGCACAACGCACTGGAAACACACCTACGAAGTCTGCATGTCCTCCCCGTGTCTGGGTTGGTTTACTCTGGGTACTCCGGTTTCCTTCCACAGTCCAAAGACATGTTAGGTTTTTTGATTACTCTAATCCGGCATTGTGTCTATGTGTCTCTCTGTGTCTCTCTGTGTCTCTCTGTGTCTCTCTGTGTCTCTCTGTGTCTCTCTGTGTCTCTCTGTGTCT
>JAUZSV010069344.1:0-14706 GCA_034780495.1 Parotocinclus cesarpintoi
AGAGAGAGAGAGAGAGAGAGAGAGAGAGAGAGAGAGAGAGAGAGAGAGAGAGAGAGAGGGGGAGAGAGGGTCATGTTATTTTTCATTATCTGGACTCTAATATTTCATTATGACTGGTCAGTAGGGTGTGTGATGGAAGAGGTATGCTCTGTCTCCATCAGGTCATGAACAATGAATGACATTTTATGTTTTAGAAGAAGAAATAATTTATTTCATCATGGATTTTACATCAGCAAACTTGGATATATTCAGAACAGGAACAAAGTTACATTGATATACATTTAATTCAATACCATGATCTGGGCAAATTAGTATATCCATTTAGCCAAACTTAAATGTTTTTGGACTATGGGAAGAAAATGCTTCCGGAGTAAACCCATGCAGACAAAGTGAGGACATGCAAGACCGCGCCACCGCGCCACCTGGTGTTCATGTACTGCATCTACAGTGAGCTCTGTAGTTATTGGCAAAAAATCAGATGTGTGAAGTTAAGTCAGGACAGATTTGTTTATATTAGATTGCTGCACCACCCGAGCTCTCAAACTGTGTTTTGTGGGTGAGTCTTGATCGATTCATTTATACCTGATTTCAGTAGTTTCTACTGAACTCTAAATGCCTGTGTTTTTGTGTCAGTGAAAGAAATGACTTTCTCCAGATGCTCCTTCCAAACAGTTTGTGTGTATAGAGGTTGTATCTATTTGTACATTTTAGATTAAATGTCAAATAATGCCAAAATGCTACTATTTTTTACACATCTTCAACCATAAAGTTTTTGTCTTACAACAGTCTATTATGTTCCAGATTCTGATGAAGGACTAAGTAAAAGTCACATTTAACAAAGTCAAATTTAGTAGATGGCTTCACAATTTTGCTGGAGTTTGTAGGTTCCCAATTTACAAATGTAACTGCTTTTTTGAAATAATGGCACAGCTTTTTAATGCAAGGGCCATTGATTCTGAACACTCAGTATTTCAAATGTTCCAACTAAACCATTCATACCAGACTCGATCATGTGAAGCTTACTTCTCTCACCCTGAAACAAGAGAAGCACAAAAGTCACCAAGCGGCCACCCAGAAGTGCTTTGCTTTTTATGTAAAGCCGATGCCACTCCAGCCCATGACCAATTGTACTGTTAGTTGCCATGGTTTGGTTTGACAGTTATGTACATTTATTAATGAAAGCGGTTTAAACAAAGTAGTTGTTACATTGTCACCCCATGACAATGGCGACTCATCTCCTGCTTACACGACACCTTGAACAACTTGATGTAACCATTAATCAACTAACCATATTATATGTTTTCCTTCATCTTCAGTACAGTGACAGAGTCACTTAACCCATTGTAAATAGGTGTCTTGTGAGCATGCACACTCTTGCTCCAAGTGTTATAAATAATTCCTCCATTCTTTGTTTTTGATTGACTTCTTGCAGTAATCCTGCAGTAAATTTAAGAATTATGAAATGCATTGGTAAGACCTGACACTGAGCAATGGCGCTTCTCCAACGCTACTGCTACATATCCTGGTTTATCTAGAGCATTTTGCATGGATTCAGTGCACACAAATTGTGACACACAATGGCAAATAACCCTTCTGCCACACTAACCATGATAACACTTCTTATTCACACTGTTATGTTTTTCTTCAGACCCAGTCTATACCTCTCTCTCTCTCTCTCTCTACACTGTACACTGTACACATGGCCTCACATTTAATTACTATTAGTCTGAGTACTAATCAGATTGGAACATAATACTGTATGTCAAAGGGCCAAATGTTAACACATTGTCTCATGCACTGATCATTAACTACCAGTGCTGCTGCTGTGCTCATTTGCTAAATACACAGTCAGTGTAGCTAATTCATGTCATTAGCTACTTCTGCATTTAGGCATGAAACATGCAGTTGCTAAACTAATAGTTCAACCGAGCATAAAAGAGATATATGAGTATACAGGAAGAAGCACCAACTGGTCTGTGCTAAAGTTGTGCTAAGGCCATTTATAAAGGGAGAGGCAGATTGATCCTGCGTGTGAATCTTCATGCTGAGCTACAATTTATATCTCCATAACAGTAGTTGTATTTTATTCCTACTTCTTATTGGCATTTGAAAAAGAGATAGTATACACATAACTTCAGAAAGAATTTCTACATAAAATACATTTATAACATGGGGAAGCTACACCTTTCTATATTGTTGGTTTCTTTCAATTAATCTCAGAGGGTGGTGAAAAATGTGAACTCTAGTGTGAAGTCCTGCACTGATTTACACTGAAACCGCCCATTGGGAACGACTACATTACCATACACAACCATTAAGGCATTTTCTCTGGAATTGATATGCAGCAAGAAAATGCAGTCACAGCATTTTCCAAGGAGGAATGACCTTTTGGTTTCATATAAAACCATTCTTCATCAAGCACTCATTTTGTCACTTTGCTTATCCTAGCAAATAATCGGTGCTGTGCTCTCAGTGCTCTCCTTGTTCCCTGTGGTTCACTTTGAGAGGCTGCGATGTACATAAAGATGAAAAATAATCATATTTAAAATTGCCAATAAATGTACTAAACATTGACTGATTCTCGATTTTGAGGACATGCCCCTTCCTCCTTGCAAACCAACAGGGGGCTATCGAACAATTTGTGTTATGTAAATGTATGGCAGAGAGCATGATGGCATGAGAGCAACAGTGCCAAAGTATTAAAAGAACAATAATAGCTCCAGCACTGTCGTATCTGATTAATTTATGGGGATCCTGTCGGGTTCTGACAAGTAAATAACAGAGTAAAGTCTGTAGAAAAACAGATATATTTCAGTTGGCAGTTTTAGAAGTATAAAGTGTGTCTATATTTTAAAAGTGGAACTAAAAAATAAGTGTAGAAAAAAGATGGATGGATAGCTGGATAGATGGATAGATGGATAGATCAAATCATATCATGACATAAGGCTTTTGATTAACTCATCAGCTTTTTTAATAATATCCGGGTACTGTTACAAGGCTTACCTTTAATGCCTGGTGCGCTCGTGGCTCGCCCCAGCAGCCATTACAGAGCATACGGTGACGCCGTTTATATCCGGTGCTTAATCGACGACATGACATATAAGTACGAGTGTCAACGTTGTTCGATGCCACGTTGTCAATGAACGTACGGTCCCTCGCTCGCGTTGCTACTTATTATTTAAAATATAGTGGGGGACATCCCGGGGCATATAGAGCCGACGGATGTGTACTAGGGAAACCCCTGAGATATCTAGCGCATAGGGATCTATTTATAGTTTCCCTTCCCGTCCTCACTCGGCTTCTATAGAGCCTCACTCCAGCCGGCTGCGTGCTCCATTTGAGCTTGACTTCCTCGTGCACTACCGCACGCTCGAGCTCACGCTCATCCTCTGGCGTTTCGGAACTCCTTCACGCCACTTGATTTGGGAAGCATCCCAAATCGGAGCCTTCTCGTGCTTACTGTACGTCTGCCCTCTGCCCTATTTGCGCACATCGTTTCGCGTTTGCTTCAGCTTGGGGGGTGCCATTCCCATTTGGGACGCATCACAGCTGCGTGAATTTTCCCCCTTTTTGTTTTTGTAGTTTAGAGAGCCTTTTGCTCTGCCTTTTTAGTTATTTCCCCATTATTATTATATGCCGTGGGGTTCCTTAATTCCCGCATCATTGGGTCCAAACCACATATCATAACAGGTAAAACCATAACTCATCTAATCATGTCATGGTATACATATCCTGTCCACTGGTGGAAGCTGTAAGCCTACTGTTTAAAGAGTTGTTTGTGTCAATAACGCAATATGTTCTGTTATTTTTAAAGCCATTTTATTATTTGTCTTCCATGGATCCTGGTTCTTTAAGTCAGTGGTTCAAAAATGTTGTGTGCAAGGTGTAGTGTGGAGCTATTGTAGGGTGGAGGTGTTGTACAGCAAGGCAAATTTATAAGGCATGTTAAATATACATAATACATGTCACCTGTATAACCCCAATTTCAGTGAAGTTGGGACGTTGTGTAAAAAATAAATAAAAACAGAATATGATGATTTGCAAATCCTTTTTAACCCATATTCAGCTGAATACACTAAAAAGACAAGATATTAATGTTTAAACGGATTTATCGTTTTTTTGCAAATATTAACTCATTTTGAATTTTATGCCTATTTTGGTGCCTTTACAGATGTGTAAGTTACCCATGCCATGGGCACCAACACATCCCTATACCATTAGAGATGCTGTTTTTTGAGCTTTGCCATGATAACAATGGAGATATGAACTGTGTTCACTGATAATGGTTTTCTGAAGTGTTCCTGAGCCCATGTCCATTACAGAATGATGTAAGTTTTTGTTGCAGTGCTGCCTGAGGGATCGGGCACTCAGTGGTGGTTTTTGGCCTTGCTGCTTACTTGCAGAGATTTCTCCAGATTCTCTGAATCTTTTTATGATATTATGGACTGTAGATGATGAAATTCCTTGCTATTGTACTTTAAGAAACGTTTTTGCTCATGCAATTGTTCAAGTAATGAACCTCACCCCATCCTTGTTTGTGAACGACTGAGCCTTTCGGTAATGCTCCCTTTATACCCAATCATAACACTCACCTGTTTCCAATTAACCTGTTCACCTGTGGAATATTTTAAACAGCTGTTTTTTGAGAATTCCTCAACTTTCCCAGTCTTTTGTTGCCCCTGTCCCACCTTTTTTGGAACATGTTGCTGGCGTCAGATACAAAATAAGGTAATATTTGCAAAAAACAATAAAGTTGGTTAAAAAAAAAAAAACAAGCAACATAAAATTGCAATTTGCGAAACAATAAAACAAACTCCTAAAGGCCCTTAAACTCATAAACATAAATCATAAACTTTTATTAAACATTATATTCATACTGGCAACATTTTAAAATATTTTTACTACCACGGGAATAAAAGGCCAGTCCCTTATTTGCCTCTTGACAGTGAAATTGGGATGGCTGTACAAGATATGAGCATGCAGAGTGGAAGATGGATGGGTTTAAAAAGAGATGAAGACAAACTGTTCATCGAAGCCTCAAAATGAACATCCGCTCTTCCACTAAATGTAAATTAAAATGTTTCATTTACCAGGAAGCTTGGCAGATGACCTTGGGTACTTCTTAACATACTGAAAAAAGATAATTTTATTAATTAATCCATGTCTTTTTCTTCCAACAGACTTTATGTTCATTATAATTTACACGAAACTGCATACAAAAAGTGACAAATCACGTTTACAGTGAAATTATTATTAAAAGTAATGTGCATTATGTACCTTAAAAATGCCTCATTCATTTGCATTGCGTGACACGTGACCGAGGGGGTCGGTAAAACATACATGCAGACACTTTGGAAACCACTGAACTGGTGTGTGCCCTACAGTGGAATGTCACACTATGTGTTGTTCCTGCCTTGTGAAGCAGAAGCAGATAAGCAAGCACATCAAATAATTAATTCATGAATTTTTTGTATGTAAATATTAGTAACTAGTAGATAGTTTTTCATAATAGCAGGCTATGTGGGCATCTGCTGATGTATTGGGCTCAGTCATGCGAAATTTCTTCATTTGTCATCATGTGTCATCTGGTTTTATGCACAGTACTGATCAGAGATGATGGGCCTGGCTTGGTCATTTGTGGCTGTGGGTCTAGATGCTTACAAAGCTAATATGAGACAGTGTTCTATTGTAAAAAAAAAAACATGCTGTATGAATGTTGACGTTCCAGATTTGACCTAACAATCTTTTGATCAGTAATTTAAATCTTTAGTTATTGGGCTTCTCCACATATAGAAGAAAACTGCTTAATTGGTTCACAGGAAATTATGCTAGGCTTAAATGCACACGCTCTCAAGAGATGGCTGGTTCAAATCCCCCATAAAACGTTATTTTTTCTTTGTGTTTTACTTATACTGAGCGTGAGCTACTTTTATCCCTAAGAAGCATGTAGAAATAATGTGTGGTGTTGAGTCATTATAAAAAAGTTCACCAAGCAAGAACAGCTTATTTAATTAGTTAGGTCTAGTTATCATAACAGAAAATAGTCTACTAGTAGTCTACAGTCCATAACTCTTGTGCTACCATTTTACAATAAGTAACAATGTAACATTGCCATCTCTAGGTATAAATCAGTAAAACAGCAGTTAATAATCAAATCATCATGGAGGAAAGGAGAAAAAAACATATCCGAATACCAGAATCGAATACATACTAAACGAATGAATATCTGAATAACAGGACTATATGAATAACTAGTTGTTCAAAAGTATGTCATCATGATTTGATAAAGACGAGGATGCCAGTGTTAGCACTTGTTAGCATGATTGGCATGATACGTGTCTGTTGGGAGCAGGCCAAGTCTGAGAGCAGTATAAAAATGTTTGTTTGGATCTTTATATAGAAGGATTTATAATGCTGTAGGATAATGACCCAAAACACATCTCAAAGCGTGCAACAACTTGTTGACCAAAGAAGATTAAGGTCTCCACTTGTTTTTTCCTATATTTCCTCAACCCAATCTACACTTCATTGAACATTTATGGGGGCTCTTGAAGATGGAGAAAAGAGAAATTCAGTAACCTCACAAAACTCTCTTCGGAATATTGTGTAATTATGCTGGGATAATAGGGAACCTTACATTAGTCCATGCCAGCTCGAGTCCATGCTGTCAATACAGCAAAAGGATTTTTAAATATTTATTTTATTCACTCACATTGTTATGTTGATTTCTTTAAAAAATGATGTGTAATCTATTGTGCAATAAACTAATGAAAAAATAAAAATGAAAGCAGATTCATTAGTGGTTTCAGACTTTTGGCTTCTATTTTAGAGCTGTCTCCATCCAGCATCTTGCAGGTTGCTATTATGAGAGATTGTGTAGTTGTGAGGAGATCTGACATGCACACACTGCATTTTCCTGTGGAATCACTGGTGAAAACTGCTTGTTAGCAGATCTTTCAGGAACGTTTGCTATGCTGAGGCTGCACACGTTGCTTCAGCGTTGATGCTCAATGTATGTTCATACATTGCATAATTTACATTTTCAGATTTTAAAAAGGTTTGGGTTTTTATTTGATACTGATTTAAGGAAGAACAAATTGTGTTTTTGTCAGTTAGTTTCACTTCACTGTAATACACTGCTCACAAAAATCTCATGAAATTCCCTCTACTTTTGTAAGCAGTGTAGATTCAAATGGTAAGATTTCAGCAGTGTGTGTCTGTGTGGTTTCAATCGGACAGTAGATGTGACGACAGTTTACCACAGATAAATGACTGATAAAGAAGTTAGTTCTTCAGTGTTCATTAACTAAGTTAAGTTTTTTATAAACAAAAGAAGTAACCTATTACTTGTTTCTCTCCTTTTCTTTCTGTAGGTTTTCAATTGTTCTAGCTTGTCTTATTTTAGCTATTTTGACAACGTTTAAAGAGTATGAGGATGACTCGGGTCACTTGCTGGTGGTTCTGGTGAGTGTGTCTGTCTTTATTTGTACTTTATTTGCATTCACAGTTGTGCTTGAAAAAAATTGTGAACCTTTTAAAATGTCCTAAATTTCTAGATAAATGCAGCTATTTATTCACCATCACGGTGTCCAGATATTATCATAGTCACATAGTAGCATAGAGATTTCGCACATAGTGTTTCATTTTTTTTTAAATAGCATTAATTAAAACACAACATAAAACTATTTACTACAGTACTGTTGATTACAGCGATTCCTATATTGCTGTATTTTATTAAGGGCCCTGACATTCAAGACTGTGATTCTCTTCTCTGTCAGCAGGTGTCGCATGGGTTTTAAGCTTTTCAGATGTGAATTATATTTTATATATATATATATATATATATGAGACACATTTGTACTTTTCATTCTGCAATTCTACTGAAGACCTTGGGCATCAAAACAAACAAATATTGACTGGACGGAAGTGAAAGGATACATGTACAGTGGTGTGGAAAAAGTGTTTGCCCCCTATCTCATTTTCTGTTTTTTTACACTTAAGTGTTTTCGGGAACATCAAACCAATTTAAATAGTAGTCAAAAACAACACAAGTAAACACAAAATGCAATTTCTTAATGAAGGTTTTTTATTATTAAGGGAGAAAAAGAAAATCCAAACCTACATGGCCCTGTGTGAAAAAGTGATTGCCCCCTAAACCTAATAACTGGTTGGGCCACCCTTAGCAGCCACAACTGCAACCAAGCGTTTGCGATAACTTGCAGTGAGTCTTTTACAGCGTTCTGGAGGAATTTTATCCCACTCATCTTTGCAGAATTGTTCTAATTCAGTTCCATTCGAGGGTTTTCGAGCATGAACGATCTTTTTAAGGTTATAACAACAGCATCTCAATAGGATTCAGGTCAGGACTTTGACTAGGCCACTCCAAAATCTTTATTTTGTTTTTTTTCAGCCATTCAGAGGTGTACTTGCTGGTGTGTTTTGGATCGTTGTCCTGCTGCACAGCCCAAGTGTTTACTCATGTTGTCTTTGACTACTATGTTAATTGGTAACACTGCAAAAAAAACAGGAAATGAGGAAGGGGCCAAACACTTCTTCACACCACTGTAGATGCCTTGAATAATCAGATTCCCAGGGTCAAATCCAGCTCTCATGCTGCATACATGACCACGTGCATAATCAGATAACTGCAGAAATTAAACTGCGATCAGATTATGAAGTGCGTGGAAAGGCACTCGGTGAGTCTGATAGTCTGATTCAGTCTGATTAGGGTTTACGATTACCTTCACTCCTCTCGGTCTGATTCAGAGTGAAACCGATCGTTCTGTTTTTTTTATTCTGTACCTTTCGGTTTCACTCTGCGCGACTCTAATAAGAAATTCTGATCTCACCGATCCGAGCTTCGCTGCAAATGCAGAGAATGTAGAGAGCAGAGACGTAACATCCAGTGGAGTCGGTTTAACCACGTACCGACACGTCTGCGCTCTGCTCTGTCCCTCAACAGACGGATGGAGGAGAGAAGAATGAGCGTCTGTTCTCACCCAGATTCTTTGCAAAGTCTTTGCATTGTCTGAAAAGTCCGACACAAAAGGGCTTCTTTCACTCACAAATTCCACCTCCGCTTCTCTAAAATGTCTGTTCAGTCATTCAGAGATCTTACCGCACACTCCTAATATCACTTTGCATCATCAGCGTGATACAGCCCTTCAAAATGACCACAAACCCAGGACGTATAACAGAGTATCGCCGAACAATCACAGACTCGACTATTGAGTGTCTCAAGTTGGCTCGAGACCTGTAACTGATTTCTGCATCTTGGTCCAAGTCAGATTTTATTTCTATAACTTATTACAACTTACCTAAGGTGAGGAAGACTAGGGTGGCAGAGGCAAGGAAAAATCCTAAACGTTATAAAGAAGAAACCTTGAATAGGACCAGGACTCAAAGAAACCTGACAGTCTACCAGGCTAGATGTTCTGTATAAGAATTAAACTAATACTAATATGTTTATATACGGCTCAGAAAAATATGATCATTAAAATTGATAAAGTCAAAATTATATTGGTAATAATAAGAAATAAGAAATAAGTCGCCTGACTCGTGATGAGTTTTAATCCCGTTTTTTTTTTAAACTGTTTTAAAATCTAAGTGCAGTTGTTCTGACAATCAGAGATGATACAGTCGTCCTGCCGGATGTTTACATACCATATATGGTCATGTGAGGAGCAGTTATACCCCGGAACGATTTTATCTCAGCATGGGTATCACTGGTTTGGTAGGCTAACGTCACCGCTTTATCTCTTGCATCACTGGATAAATATGTTACCCTCCTGTCAGGGAGTCCTCAGGTACAGGAGTCATCAGCTATCAATTAGAAGTGATGATGCCACAGCCGTTTAGGATCGGTGTGCACTGCCGGAATCAGTCTCAATCACAACTAGATTAAAAGCAGCATCTAGAGTTGGAACAAAAGACTAAAGTTAGAATTAGAATTTGATTGGTGTGAGACCTAAAACTTAAGCAGGCTTAAGTCCTATTCAGATTGCATTAGTGGGACTGTGATGGCCTAGTGGTTTAGGTACTGGACTATGGACCAGAAGGTCCAGGGTTCAAATCCCACCGACTACCACAGTCGGGTCCCTGAGAAAGACCTTTAATCCACCATTGCTTGGATTGTAAGACTGCATGAATAGTAAGTCGCTTTGGATAAGGGGTCTGCTAAATGACGTAAATGAAAAGGATATTCCTTATGGGACTGGTTATTATTTATCGAAAAGTAAATGCAATCCGTAATGTTTAGATCAGTAGATGGTATTAAATCCTCTTTAATCAGAATGGCTCTCCAAATGATGATAAAACCTGTTCAATATATCATTTGTCAACTTAGAAAAGCCTCTGATGGACATGGTTCACACCCAAGCACTTAAAAACCTCTCTGTGCATCCTAAAATAATACCGTGTAAAAGTGTGTAAAAGGTCCCTAAAAAATCAGAGTAGCCGTTGTAGAGGAAAAGGTTTAGAATTGGGATCATGATTAGATTCGATCAGAATTCTAACGGGGCTCTGACTGAGATTTCGGAAGAAATTTCAAGGTTAGAATTAAAAAGGAAATCAAAGTTGCTTTTAAATACGTATGACTTTTACTTTTAGTATTAGAATTAGATGTGTGAAGTGATTTCTGAAATCGTGTGATGATTCTTAGACCGTTTCATTTGAAATGCTTCTCCTGTCACAGATTATGATCGAGTTTTGTGCGGGCGGAGCCGTGGACGCCACCATGTTGGGTAAATCTCCTCTTTTCTCATGATTATTTTTCTGTAACATAAGAGAAATAAATAGTTAGAACTTTTAACGGGTAGAAAACCCTAACTTTAATGGAATTCCTCCAGCACACTTTCATATACTACTCACCAAATTGAGGGGGTGTTCCAAAATGTTTATGAAACCCCCGGTCCGGCTTCCTCCCTCACGCCGGTGCTGCTTGGACAGGAAATTGTCTTTACCCCAGTTATCTCTGCTCTGCTGCACCTGCATCGCTTTCCTCCCGGAGTTTGGAGCATTTGAATAAAATCTCAGAGAAAACGATGCATTTTGGAATTGTGTTGTGTCTGGTAATAAAACCCTTTTTAATTATTGTATCTTTAGTACTGAGATAAACAAAAGGAGCTTCTGAACATCCTTTAAATGGCAGCAGTGGAAATCTATGAATAGAAGTCACCGAGGAGCCGTTTGTACTGGCAAATTCTCATTTCCATAAATATTCGCCTCATGCTGGCGATCCCACAAAATCAACAACGCACACACATTTTAGTCAGTCACGCTCCTTACACTTCATTACCCATTCCCTTTGCCCTCTCAGAGCTGGACCGAGGTCTGACTGAGAAGCAGATTCAGGTGATCTGTAAGCAGATGCTGGAGGCCCTGGTTTACCTGCACAGCATGAAGATCATCCACCGAGACCTGAAGGCCGGAAACGTCCTGCTCACGCTGGATGGGGACATCAAACTGGGTAACAATAACGAAGGAATCAATAATAAATGGATTAAAGCCGAGCGGCGAGAGAGAAAGGCATGGGAACGGGTCGACGTAGGACATGGACAGACAGACAGCCTGTGTGGGGCGAGACACACTCACTTTCAGTAATGGCTTTTTAAAATGTCAGGCCAAGACACGTAGAACAAAACTGGCTTCTGTTCCAACGCTGCTCCTCTGAAACGCAGTAACAGCCGAGAACGAAGCAAAATGTGACCAGGAAGCTCCGGGTTCTGTATAGCGACGCACAGACGTTTGGTTCCTTCCTGATTAATGCCAATAAAAACAAATCAAATCAGCCTTTACCAGTCACAATAAACAGCTCCAGTAATAAAGTCACCACGATGACCAGTTTTAAATCCACCAGCTTATTGTGAGGGAGCAAAAAACCTAAATCGATTCAAGCCGAATTTATTTCTAAAGCACTTTGTACTTTGGAGCATCGTCTCAAATCAGATTTATAATTATCTACTCTGAAACTGAGCAAACCTGGGGGGACAGTGGCAAGTAAAAAGCACCAAACGTTACAATAAAGCAATGCAATCTAAATGAAAATGCAATAACAAATGACAATAAACTCCTCACGACATATATATATATATTTCATTTTAAGATTTCCCCTAATTTTTGTGAGCAGTTTATTTATAGATTTTGATACTTTAAACAGAATATAATATTATAAAAAGGGTAATATGATAGAGAATAATATTTTAGTATATATAATATATTATAGTATTATAATTCATGGAAAATAAGTGGTTAAAACATTTTTATTTCTTAATATAATGGACTAAACAGTATGAATATATATTGGGATTATTTAATCTGATAAACACTAGGTTCTAGACTAAATGTTTATTTTCATTTAATTTAGACGTTGCTCTGATGTTCCATCGCTCTGAGGGAAGCGACAGGGAAAAACACAGCCAGATAGATCTAAAGGAGTGTATTGATGTGTTTAAACACATACAAGTTTACTTTTCTGCTCTTAATAAGGTATTTCGGTCAGTTACGGGTGATGCAATCGTCTCTCCTGTCCTGATAAACCAATCCAGTCTGTACGGGTAAATTAATTTTCACCCTGTTCTTCTCCGTTGCAGCCGATTTCGGGGTGTCTGCGAAAAACACCAAAACTCTACAAAGAAGGGATTCCTTTATCGGGACGCCGTACTGGTAATGGTCTTCAATAATTGTTGCAATACTCAATCAGGTCCAGTCTGAGGCAATCGTGTTCCAATACGGTGCCGTCATGGGCTTACGATGTAGATTTTCTTCTATTGCGTGTCATTTTTAGACGCTCCCTCAGTCTGGGCTCTGCTTTTCCACTGATTGAACTTTCTGCTTGACTTATTTTGTCTCTTGAGTATTAGAATTGTACTGCATTCCTTTGCTTTATGTATGGTTTTATTCGTTAATTACAGATACTATGATCACTGTAGGGAATACTATAGGTATTTAAAAAACATCAATTCTAATTGTAATACAGTGGAACCTTAGACCATTTCAATTATGGCATCAAACTCTCTGCTTGCTCTCAAATTCAAACCTGGATAAAACCTCGACAGGCCCTCAAACGGCCCTCTGGAACCAAACCAGTTCAAATTCCGAGGTTCCACAGTAAGCTGGTGTTTTAATAATGTAATGTCCCGGTCCTCCCCCCGGTGTCGTGTCCCGTCCCGGTCCTCCCCCCGGTGTCGTGTCCCGTCCCGGTCCTCCCCCCGTGTCTCGTCGTCATCCGGTGTCGTGTCCCGTCCTCCCCTCCCCCGGCGTCCTGTCCTGTCCCGTCCCTTCCCCTACCGTGTCTTGTCCTCCCCTGTGCAGGATGGCTCCTGAAGTTGTGATGTGCGAGACCACGAAGGACGCCCCTTACGATTACAAAGCAGACATCTGGTCTTTGGGAATCACACTGATCGAGCTCGCTCAGATCGAACCGCCGCACCACGAGCTCAACCCCATGAGGGTCCTGCTCAAGATCGCCAAATCCGAACCGCCAACCCTGGATCAGCCGTCCAAATGGTGAGACCCGGAATCAGGGAACCTTTCGTAAGAAAAAACTTCAGAAGAATGTTCTTAAATGGAATTCTTTATAAACAAACAACAACTTTGATCTTTTAGAAAATCTTCATTGTTTATTCTAATGTTGGCTACGTTTCATATTATGACTAAAAGTCTTAGAAGATGCCTGCGTCTTTGAAAAGCAACAAAACCTTTCCAGTTTTATCATTTGCTTGCCTAATATAGATAACTTTTGTATTTTTATGGTCTCTGTGTGTCTCTGTGTGTCTCTGTGTGTGTTTTAGGTCGGCCGACTTTAAGGATTTTCTGAAAAGAGCATTGGATAAAAATCCAGAGAGTCGACCCTCAGCATCCCAGCTTCTCGAGGTGACTGATAATTCAACTTTTTCAGCTCAAGTTTATTTATAAAGCATTTAAAAACAGTGCTGCATGATCAAGACACAAAACCCGTAAATCTACACAATAAAAACACAAAGACTGGCTTACCAACCACCAGAAGCAATAAAACCTGAGGAGGAATTAAATATAATTGTTATCTGTTCCACAGCTTTTAACTCAGGATGCGTTTTAAGTTGAGATTTAAAAACCGGTAAGTCTTTTAAACACGACTTCATTCATTCTCATCAAACGTAAGATTTGAAGATTTGAATACGTCAGCGTTCCCGATCATCTCGGGCATTTCAGGCGGCGCTGCGATGCGCTTCAGCACGCAAACACCAAGCCAAAAATGCAGCCGAACAGGAACCTGCTTTAAACTGCTTTAGTTAGTGCTCCCCGTTTAGGTTCGGCAGGGATGGAATGAGGGTTATTTACATTCTTTCTGTTCTCGTTCAAAAATTCCGAAGGCACGATACAGCTCAGGAGTCGCTGCTGTTTATTTATTTAATGACATTTATTTACACCAGTAAGGATTAGGGTTATATTAGGGTACGTCTCTTGCCGGCAGTGCGAATGATTAGAAACGGAAAATTGTTCAGGTCATGCTCGGATCGGGTCTCGCACACCCAACCTTGAGGCGGGTGCTCTACAACAGTTAGGCCCTGAGTATTAGCGCCTAATATTTTGAAACAAATGAACTACACTGCTCACAAACATTAGGGGAATTCTAATTACTGTGAGCGATATAAAGTGTGTGTGTGTGTGTGTGTGTGTGTGTGTGTGTGTGTGTGTGTGTGTGTGTGTGTGTGTGTGTGTGTGTGT
>JAUZSV010069454.1:0-14704 GCA_034780495.1 Parotocinclus cesarpintoi
GGGACGCTAAAAACCAAAACAAAGCCACGTGGCGGACGCAGCGCGCCGGAACGGCCGTGGCGCGTACCCTTACACCAGCATATTTATCTCTTACGTCTGCATATGTAACATACAGTTCTAAATTTAGATGCCTTAAATATACAGGTATACACCATTTAACATCTACATTATGTTTTGTGAAACAGGATGTGAAATGGAAAGTGACTACACATTACCATAGTCACATAGTTAGATTGCGGTCACTCTACAATCGGGCCTGTTGTTTAAATACTTTGCACATATTTCTTTATTTTAAACAATAATATTAAAACACCACCACAAAGTGAACGAGTGATTTAAGTACAACAAAGTGGCTGGGTGGGCAAGCTGTTGGGAGTGGGATTTGAACCCTTAAGCTTTCTTATCATATTACCATTACATATTTATTATATTACCATTTCATACCACACCATACCATATATCTTATCATAACCTTATCATAATCATCTTTAAATGTCTATTCAGACGTTCTTCTGGAGAAATAATGCACAAATTGTATAGATACTCCCATTTGTGTAATATACTGTATACTGAAACCTTATCCATTGGAGATTAACTGTACCTGTACTGTATAGACTGTATGTCCAGATAACTGAATAATATATAAAATAAACTACCATTCAAGGCTGGTATGTAATGTGGAAGCGGAATATTTAGTACTAGTGAAAGGAGGGTTGAGCCTTTGACATTCAAATATGTAAGCAGAAAACAAATCCACAAAAATCCATTTCAATACCTGCTTGAACTTGACTGGATTCACCTTTCACAGTTTGCTTTCTGACCGGAACGGCAGCCAGTAATGATGCAGCAAACTAAAAATTCATGAGGGAAACAATGAAAACACTAAGCTGAAAAACCGAATGGTTTGTAGTTTCGTTTGTGTCTTTGCTGGTTTGGAGAAAAGAGGAGTGCACCCACTCACTGATTGGTGACTTTCAAACAAGGCTGTAATAGATAAAGCGTTGCATTGAATGTGAGTTGATACAGCAGCTTCTATGCCCCAGCTCACTAATTAATTCAATCATTCAACTGCTAAATCCTACCCAGGGCTGCAGGGGGCCTTGACTTACCCAGCATCACAGGGAACAAGAAGGTCAAAAACCTTGGACAAGGTTTCAGTTCATCCAACTGCTCAAATTAGAATTCAAAATCGCTCTCTCTGGCCACTAGATTAGGTACACCTTGCTGTTACTTGGTTGGAGCACCTTTTGCATTCAGAAGTAATTATTTGTGGCATAGATTTAGCAAGCTGCTGGATCTTGCATGCCATCACATCCCAAATGTGCTCTATTGGAATGAGATTTGGTGACTGTGGAGGCTATTTAAATACAGTGAGCTCATTGCCATGTTCAAACCAGTTTGAGATGATTTGAGCTTTGTAGCCATCAGAAGATGGTAGACTGTGGTCATAAAAAGATAGGCATCATCAACAACAATACTCAGATAGACTGTGGCATTTAAACGATGCTCAGTTGGTATTAAGGGGCCGAACTACGCCAAAAAAAATATCTCCCATGCCATTTACCTTCACTAAGTCACAAGTGTTATACTACTATACTACACTTTAAAGTGGTGAGTGTGAGAGAAATATGCATGCCTGTGACACTGCTCACAGCAGGCTTCTGTGTGTGCTCGCTTCACTGTTCCATGCTCACAAATGAATTTCTCTATTCACATTTTGGTCGTGCTCTGATACCTTACAACTACTTTGATTCTACTTTTTTCCCATCCTGACATAAACCTTCTTTCTCTTTACTCTTCTAAATCAAAAACATGCTTTACATGTTGAAGGTCATTTGCCACATCTGAAAAAGCTGGATTACATAATTATATATTCACCACATTCAATCCTTGCAATAAATCTTGTAAAAACACCCTTCCTTGTCTGAACCACTAACTGATCTGATCTAAAAGTCATCCTAAAAATTCAATCAGAGAAATCGCATAATGATTATATTTTAAAATATTATTTTTATTGCATATTACCCTTCGGTGATATGAATCAGTTTGAGTTCTTTTAATTAAAATGTAATACAGAACAGTAACATTAACTTATTAAGTGTTACGGTGTTGGGTAGGACCCAAAGATTGAGAGTAACGGAATCCCACGCCGCATAATAATAATAAGGCGCTGATTTGGGGACGTCTCCCAAATCGCGAGGCACGGAGGTAGCCCAAAACGCCAGAGGGCGAGCGTGAGCTCAGGCACACATATAGCGCGAGTACGTCGAGCCGGGGCGCATCTCAATCAGGGCCCGCAGCCGGCTGGAGTGAGGCTCAATAGGTGCCGAGAACGGAAAGAGCGTGAGCTCAGGTGTATGAGGAGCGCACAAGTACGAAACGGGAAACCCTTAATGTGTCCCAAAAAAAATTTGTACCTAGGGGGTTTCCCCCGTACGCGTCCGTCGGCACTATAAGCCCTGGGAAGTAACATAACGGCGATCGCAACGATGTCGAGGTGTGCGCGCGTGTGTGCGCTGGTGGTCGGGTATGCGGGTGGAGCAAAGTGTGACGACCTGGTCACGAACAATGCTAAAACCCGCACTTAAGTAACAGGGAAAGCAGATAATAAGTTCCTAAATTAAGCACCAGATATAAACCGCCTCACTGATTGCTCTGTAACGGCAATCGGCAAGGACGGCAGAACGCTCCGGGGCGAAAGGTAGGAACCCTAACATTAAGCTGTTGAAATTGATCATGTCTATGATGTCTGCATCAAGTAATTGGATACAGTGAATCCTTTAAATAAAATAGTAAACTATCTAAAAAAAACGTATAACTTAGGTTCTGTTTATTCCCTTTAATCACTACACATTATGCCTAACAACAGCTGCATGTAACCTAATTGCTGAATGAAGCTCCTCGTTGGGTCCAGCATTATGATAATGAACTCATCTGGCTTAAAATGTAAATATGGTGCAATTGTTTTGCACTTTGACATGCATTATAGATCTGACTTTTATTATTATTTCACTGTGAGATCCTTTAATGACAAATGTAAATACACTCCCCATTAGGTACAAATTGCTAGTAGTAGGCTGGATTCCTTAATAGAGTTATACTTCCTTAATTCTGTGTGGCATACAGTGGAAAAAATAAGTATTTGATACACTGCCGATTTTAACCACCTACAAAGAATGGAGAGGTCTGTAATTTTTTATCATACACTTCAACACTACACTACATACACTAGGTACACTTCAACTGTGAGAGACAAATCTTTTAAAAAATCCATTCTACACTCATTACCTGTATTAATTGCACCTGTTTGTACTCATTACCTGTATAAAAGACACACACTCAATCAATCATAATCTAACCTCTCCACAATGCTCAAGAACAAAGAGCTGCCTAAGGACACCGGGGAAAAAACAGTAGACCTGCATGAGGCTGGGATGGGCTACAGGACAAGGCAACAACTGTTGGCGCAATTATTGGAAAATGGAAGAAACACAAGATGATTGTCAATCTTTCTTGGTCTGGGGCTCCATGCAAGATCTTACCTTGTGGGGTAAGGATGATTCTGAGAAAGGTCAGAAATCAGCCCAGAACTACATGAGAGGGCCTGGTCAATGACCTGAAGAGAACTGGGACCACATTCTCAATGATGACCATTAGTAACACACTATTCCGTGATGGATTAAAACCCCCTGCTCATGCCAGCAAATGTCCAGGCCTATTTAAAGTTCACCAATGACCATCTGGATTATCCAGATGAAACATCGTCCTAATTGTAAGGCATGGGGGTGGAAGCATCATACTTTGGGGTGGCTTTTATTCAAAGGGGACAGGATGCCTGCACCACATTTAAGGGAGGATGGATGGGGTCATCTCAAGATTTTAGCCAACAAACTTCCCTCAGTATGAGCATTGAAATTGTAGCTGAGTCTTCCAGGAGTGCAAGGTGTGGCTTCGTAAGAAGCATTTCAAGGTCCTGGAGTGGCCCAGCCAGTCTCCAGACCTGAATCCAAAAGAAAGTTTTTAGAGGGATCTGTAACGTAATGTTTCCCAGCGACAGTCCCAAAAGTGGAAAGATCTGGAGAAGATTTGTATGAAGCAGTGGGCCAAAATCCCTGCTGCAGTGTAAAATTGGTCAAAAACTACAGAAAACGTCTGGACCTCTGTAACTGCAAATTAATTGTTTAAAAACATGTAATGTGATTAATTAGATTCTGTCTCTCACAGTTGAAATGCACCTATGATAAAAATTACAGACCACACCATTTATTGTAGGTGCGAAAACTAGTCAAATTGGCAGTGTATCAAATACTTGTTTTCCCCACTGTATTTTGAAGTTGCAATACTGAAAACAAATTTTAATTTTCTTATAAATTACCCCACCCTTGCTAAATCTCAGCATCTCTTTGTTTTTAGTCACTCAGTAGTCCCAGATTAAGAGCTGCAAGATCTAATAAAATCAAATAATCAGTCTGTCACTAAACTGTAGGTCTAAAGCATATATCGTGATATTAATTCAGGAGTAGCTCAGCAGTTCTGTTCTCAGGTCCTGCCAGAAGTCCAACAGTCTCTTTTTGTAACTGCTTTCTCTGCAGTGTGCCTCACTTGTTTAGATAAAAGTTTCCATCAAATGAATCAAGAATGTTAGAAATTAAAATATTACCAAACAGAAATGCTACGGTTCTCATAAATATTTAAAAAAGAAGAATAAGTGCATATTAATGTTTAATAAACATTTAATTGTGATACTAACACTCTCAGGCCCAGAGTCTAGAGATAAAGGTTTTCTTCCATCTTTGTGAGGCAGGCTACTAGAGTATGGTGTTCATTTATGGTGCTTTTCTTCTGCTTGCCTGTGGTGATGCTGAAGCGCTTTGTTGTTATCTGTGAGCAGCTGCTCCATTGCAACGTTAATTGAGCGAGGCAAATCATCCCAGATACAGTATGTGCTCCCTACTGTAAAAGTAATTCAGCCCAGCGCAGCCCATTTTCAGTGCCCTGCAAGCGCCAAATGCCAGCTTGAGTCACCTCATCAGGAATGGAGAAAAGCAGTGCGAGTGCCTTTGTTGTTTCCCATCCTGATGTGGTGGATATCTCTCTTTGTGTCTTGGACCATGTTCCTTATAATCTTTTGTTTTCCCTTCACCATCATGTTATTTTTGTGGTGGTCTTCATCAGATAAAGTCTATCCATAATTTTTATTATTTAAGTACTCATAAGATTCATCAGATCATTTCTGTGCTTGTAGCTCACAGACCATTCTGGGTTTTTTGCTCATAGTTTACAGACTACAGAGGAATGTGCCTGAGAGAATGATGGTTTCAATGATGTGTAAAATGGTCAGTGAGAATCATAGTCCTTTTTTAGGGAAACAGTTTACTTCATCCTAGAATTACTGTGAATGTAATTGGCGGCCTTGATATTAGGGATAGAGGGAAAAGTAAAAGTCAAAGCTTTCCAGCATGTCATTGTTCTAAAACCACAGGGAATATGTCATGCTAGTGGATTACATACATTAATTACATATTTAAAATTATGCATTAAAAAGATTATAAGGCTTAATAAATGCTGAGGCAGATGGAACGACTCCGTATTGCATAAAGCCTTGGGATTATGACTGGAATTAGCCTAGTGTGGTTAAAACAAATCACACAATTGTATTTGAGCTGTGGATATAACATGTTTTGGTTGGGATGGATAAGAGAAGATGACAGGAAAAAAATAATAAAAGAAATTCATTTCAAACCATATTTTTCACGGTCTAAACAGATGACAATGTGCTCTTTGACAAATGTCTGCAATATCAAGAGTCGATTGCCTGATAACTAAAGGGAGAATGAGGGATATGCCGAGGGGACGTCACTGCCACAGTTTACACGGCGCTTCTGTCATTTCACAAAGCAAACACAACCTCTCAGGATTTCTTAGAAGAACTGATATTACTTCATTGTGGTTGTCATCTCCCTCTTATTGTGTTATTTGTCATTTTGTGGATTGGATTGAGGGGAAATTCACTTAAAGAAAGAACCCTGATTCTATGGTAATCTTAGTCCTGCACATATTGGCCTCTGTGTCACACATGTCACCAAAGCTGGGAAATCATTTGGCTTGAGTATGTATACCTTGATATACTATATAGACAAAAATGTGTGGACACCCAAAAATTACAAACAAAACATGGGAATTAGTATGGAGTTTTCCTTGCTGTAAGTGGTGGAGGCCATAAATATGTAATACAGAGAAGCACTGAGGTATCATTACAACCCATACTGATACCACTTTTGTCTGTTTAGAATCCAGAAAGGTATGCTTTATAATATGAATGTGTTACAGGTGAGTGTTGCTGAAATAGCAGAGCTCACTAATTAGAAGCAGTGTCCACAAACATTTGTCTATATTAGTATGTCATCAGTATTGTAAGTGACTTAAGTGGGGGAAATATTAATGCTTTTAACAATTAACTGCTGTAATAGTTTGTTTTTGTTGGGGGTTTATGCCATGCCAAAGTAGCCTATTATTATAATATGAAATAAAATAAAATATGGGCTTTATTTTTGATTTCTGGTATAACTAAGAAATGGTAAAAGACACTTTGATGACTCGTCGTTGTTATGATTTTTATCTTGGACTACAAACAAGTCATGTTCTCATAAAGTTGTAACCAAAATAGCAGCTAATTACACGCTTACAAATAATTAGGGGATATTTTATTGGTGAAATTCCATTTTAAAATATCCCTTAATTTTTGCGAGCAGTATAGAAAACAACCCAATCAAGCAGTTATTTTGCATAAATCAAAAACTGGATTTTAACTGTTAAATGAAAGTTGTTAAGTGTTAAGTCGGACGGACGTATCTGTATAATCTCATCAAATAAGATTAACAAGTGTGTTTGTGTATGCGTGTACTTCCATCTGCTATTCCTGTGAAGTGATTTTGTTTAATTGTAATTGGAAGTTAGTTCTATGTAAATGGGTGATGGTGAGACAAGAATACAAAAACAGCAGACAATAGTAACAAGGCCATTTAAACTGAACTCAGCTCAGAGTTCGGCAAAATATATTTACAGTTTAGACATTGTAGTGAATCTGGTAAGCCCTTAGCCATCTGAGAAGACATATGGAGCAGTAGACTAGAAGGGCTGATTTATAGCTCTGCCTTAAAGGCTGTCTGCGCAAACTTTATTTCCCTTTTCTTTTATCCCTTGCTGGCATTTGTGCTTTTTACCATTCTGCCTTCGAGTCAGGATAAGGATGCCTATGGACTTTAATAGAGCTTTGAAAGGCTTATAGGAGTGATTATTGTGACTTTCTTTCGACTTTCTTCCAAAACACTGAAAGCTTACTTTAACTTTTCAACCTCAGATGATTAATATATATTTTTTTCATTTCCTGGCTTCCCATTGCTTGTTATGTTTATTTAGTACAATTTAAATAAAAAAATGTAATCAGTTTGTAAACTAATCACTGCTGCTCAGCAATGGTTAATGAAAAAGAAAGTGTAATAAATGCTGAGAATTCTTAGCTATAATTATGTATCAATAAATTCTGCGTTATTTAAGCATTTTTCACATCACTGACATATGCATTGTACAATTATTTGTGTCCTCAGATGAACATGGACATTTGAAAATATACCTGCCCAAAAAGCTGCTTGAATGTCTACCAAAATGCTCCTCATTGCCAAAAGAGAGACACCGGTGGAACACGAATGAGGTAAGGTCACCTCTCCCTACCATCTGCTCCTTCCTTTTTTTTTTTTATTGCTGCTGACCTTATAGATTTTATGTGTTTTATTTTAAGCAATGCCTCTCACTACAGATACTAATATATAGTGCTCCAGTTGCTCTGTAGCCACTCTGTAGCCATAATGTGAATATGCATATGCTGACTTGTCATTTTTTACCATCAGAAATTCCATATGGTTTTTAATGTCAGTGCCATAAATATATCCAATATTTACTTCATTAAATAGCATTTAGTTAAATATGACTATATTAGAAACTTTGTTATTGGATTGTCTTTCCATTTCTGAGACTGATTTTCTGGTCTGGTTGTTTCTAGATTAGTCAACTCAGTCATGCACATAATTGGCTCATGCCAAGGGTTTGACCATATATCATTTCCTCCATCACTGTAAAGCTGAAATCAGTATTCAGTACTCTGTGCACATGCAGTCTAGAAATGTATTAATTGTGAGAGGTAATGGGAATACTGTACACACTGTAAACTCTAAGGTAGAACTGATGTCAACTACATTTACTGATCACTTTATTAGCTACTCCTTCTTGTTTCTACACTCATTGTCCATTTAATCATTTTTACTTACATATAAAGTACTTTTTACTTCTATAATTACAGACTGTAGTGAATCTGTTTCTTTACTTACTATGTTATGCCCCTTACTTTAATGGTCTGGACCCCCAAAGCACAACCACAGATCAGGTAGGGTTTGGGTGATATATCATTCTCAGAACTGCAGTGACACTGGTGTGGTGTTCATCTTTTAGTATGTGTTGTGCTGGTATGTGTGGATCAGACACAGCAGTGTGTATTAGAACACCTCAGTGTCACTGATAAACTGATAATTTTTCATCTATTAACAAAAATGGGCAGCCCACAGCATCCTTTGAGTACTGATGCAAGCTTAGGGTATGACTAACACAAACTGTGCAACAGCAGATAACCCACGTTCTCAGACTTTACATCTGAAAGACAGAGCAATATGGTAGATGTGCCTAATAGAGCCTGTGGTGAGTGAACTAGGTGGGTAAAAACTCCAGCAACACTGTCTGATCCAGTCATATCAGCACAACACACACCAACACAACCCCACCACGTAAGTGCCACTGCAGTGCTGAGAAGGGTCACCAACTTAAATACCTGTTATATGTGATTTTCCTGAGCACTAGAGAACAGAGTAAAATAAACTAACAACGTATGTAGAGATTACATTCCGTAATTGTAGAACCTCAAAGTGCATCTATATGGTAAGAGGAACTAATGAAATCTACAGTGAGTGTAGAAGCAAGGAGGTGTTCCTAATAAAGTCATTGGTAAGTGCTTATTCACAAAAATGTATGTGTATCATTTTAACATTTCTGCAAAGAAAATGTCTATTTTTGCATTTCTGCATAGAAGCTTGCACTTTAGAATTGTATCATGGAACTTTCAAACCATCTGTTTCAGCCATTTTACTCTAAATTATTGCTCTAAATAGAACACTTGTTTTTTATCGGATGCACTGACATATGGTTTAGTTGCTTTCTATAATCAGATGTTAAGATGTTTTCTTGGTATTTTCCCATTCTTTGTATGGTGTAGTACTGAGCAAAGTATTTTCCTGGATTTTCCATTACAGTATTTATGGTGACAATCTTGTCCAAACTCTCTGAAATAACCTTTCTGATGTGCGTACAGTTTATTTGTCTGAAACTTCTCCCATTAAAATCTAAAGGTTATTATCCAGTGGAATTAGACATAAAATACATTATCATGGAATTGCAGATTTATCTCCTTCAGTGTGCAGTAGTTCAGTTTTTTTATATGTATGCCCTGCACAGCAGCTGGGTTATTTTAAACCTGCAAACATCCTATGTGCACGTTATTAAAATTTTGAAATGTTACAAATGCATTATGTCAAACAAGAAATACATTACATAAAGAATCATTTTATATTTGTACACAAAAGAAAAAGCATTATTTGGGAATATGTTAAGAATCAGTCTTTGACCTGTAGGTCAGCCGTTTTGAACGGAAACTAGCCAGTGCCTCACTTGATTTATTGTTTTGTGCTTGGTTTTATTTGTTGTTCATATTTGGTCCCCACTGTGGTTCAGCTCCCACCACAGTGTCTCACAGGGTGTTTGAATCAAATTGAGTTTTGCTGCTTAAAGCTGTGAGTTTTCAACAATGGCTTTTGAATAATTTCTCTATAGGAATTCGTCAATTCCAATGCTTACCAAAGGTTTTGCATTTTTAATACGGCTGATTCTTGTGAGGCTTTAATACATTAAACATCAGGCAGTAGCATTGTCAGAGGCAGTGGGTACATCAATTTTTGTTATTATTCATGTTTTAATGTCCGTTTCTTATTTAACTGAACATTGCTCTCCTGAGAAAGCAGTTAAAGCGAGTGATAAAGAGTGTCATGGTGGGTGAGCCTGCGTCCCTGGAAAACATAAAGCCTGCCACCGCCTTGTATATAACTCAAATGTTACTCCCATTCTCCTGAAAGGCACTGATGACAAATCACTGATACATCCTTTTTAAAAGGATACTTGTGAATTAAATACACTATCACTACTGAGTACACATTGAATATACTTGATAGCTCAGGTCTTTTGATGATGATGGTCTTCATGAAGGTGGCGGTAAATGTAGCAGTAGTATGTACTTTGCTTGTGTTGCATTTATATATAAATGCCAGGCATTCCAGGCATGATAGCCTGCCTGGACTTGACTCTGATATCATAAGCAAAAGCCAATACGTTCCAAACAATGAGTGAAACTGATTGTAAAGAGGTAATGTTTTTGACTGTGTGCTGTGCTCTTGTACATTTTATTTTGCTAATGGGAAAGTGCTGGCATGCTTTAAATTGCGTTGCTGGTGGATGAACCTTTGTAAAGTCTGTCAAGTTGTTATTACAGAAAGAAGAGTTTTCTATAAAAAAGAAGAAAGTGTTAGTATTTTCAGCATCACTTTAAAGAACATTTAATATATAGCCAAGCAATCTTTGGATTAATGTCAACTTATCAGCGGTGGATTTTTCCAGCAGGATGTGAAGCACGGACGGAGGCGTTACCTAATTCTTATGTAGTGCACATCAGAAAAGATGCTTGCATGGGAAAGCAAAGAGTCAACCTTCCCCAGAAACAATGGCATTTCTCTTTCATGTGCAACAGACACATACCAGGGCTGGTGTGACTTACCGATGGCAGACGGGGAAGGATTAAGGAGTCTCTTGTTGCTACTGATTGTGTGACTCTTACCAAAAGTGGCATCTCATTTATTCAGTGCATATTTTGTTTGCCTGTCCTGCATTCCTAATTCCACCTTGTTTTCTCCTTGGGGGCAGGGTTGTTTGCTAAGACATTTTAATCCCATTTGCTTTGCTGTGTGTTTTTTGGGTGATCAGGGTCTTTAACTTGGGGAGTTTTTTATTTAATGTCAAGATTTACACATTGTATAGATCCCTTATCATTGACCATGTGACTGATCAACATGCCCAGCAGACTTTTTTCCATGTGATTGCTCATAGGCCCTGCAAAAATTTTATGTGTGTGGTGTTGTGATCCATATTTATGAAGAACTATGGGATAGGTTAGGATCAGGTCCTGACTTGGAGCAAACAGAGTAACGAGTTAAGGATGCCATGCTAGGTTTAAAGATCTGAGTAAACCCTTTACCACCTACAACTCCTGCTAATGGTGATGTGTGTAGAAGACTCATTTGTCTATTCCGTCACTAAACGTGTATTGATTAATACAGAGTTATTTAAAACAGAGCATTATCTCAAAGGGACTCTACATCTAGGACCACAACACTAGCTGAGCAAGTGCAACAGTGACCAGGGAAAGCGCTGATAATCTGTGATATATATGTTGTAAAGAACAAATCTTGGGAACACCAAGACTCAAATACGGACCCAACCTCCTTGGTCAACCTAGATATTAGAGATATTAGTGGTGAAGTTTGTGGTAACATTTTAAAAGGTAATGTGCAGAAGTTAATTTCAAGCAATAAAGTAAAATCATAAAAATGCAAGTGGAGAATAGGTTATTTGTTATTTTTTAGTTTGCCAATTTATTTTACAGGAACAATCACAATAGTATACTACTTTAAAAAAATAAGGTATTTAAACAGCAGAATTATATGAAACTGAGAGTTGTTGAGGCAAGGTAAAATTTTGTGTAATGTGGGACACCCCTGGTCAGCTTTACATGATGGAAATGATGAGGTTTATCTTGACTGGACTCAGCCCCCGTGACAATGTGAACTCAGACTCAAGAATCCGTCCCTGAATAAAGGGGAGCTAGTGTGCTGAATACATGAAGAGACTGGATCCTAAAAGGAGTGCAACACAAACTTTAGAGGATTGAGAAACTGTGCTCCTTCTATTGAGCCCCCATATAGATCACTGTCCATGGTGAGATAATGTTTGCCGGAGTTGTATTAAAAAACATTCCCTAAAGCATTCACTTGGCAGCTAAAGTGTCTTGAACAGCTACAGTTTCCTGGCACCATGTATCCATATGGTTGACATGCAATGTTCAGATTTCCAGGGGGTAGATCTTGAACCTGAGAGGGCTCATTGGGTTGGGGGTTCTTATCTCATTTGTAGTTACCCTTCTTGGATGATCTCCTTTTTCCAAATATTTCTATTTAGATTTAAATGTTTAAAGGTCATAATGCAACAAAGGCAGTCTCCCAGGCTTCTTTAATTGCAATAGTTCCAATATGAATAAAATACTTTCTTATGCTAAACCTGGCCTTCTTGTGTAAGTGCTTCATAATTGTGGGTGTGGGCAGAACAAAGACAAGAGATGCCTGAGAAAGGCCTTCAGCATTTCCTCCGACCTCACACTCCCCAGCCTCTTCCTGTTCCAACCCCTGCCATCCGGAAGGCGGTACAGGAACATCAGAGCCAGGACGACCAGACTCAAGAACAGCTTTTCCCCCCGTGATGTTAGACGGGAGTCAACAGTCTCATCATCCACAACATGAACAACACACAGGCTGACTACTGTCCACTCTCATACATATGTGCACAGAGCTCCACAACCTGTCTGCCTCTAATAACAATATTACAATCACACTGCTAAGATGCAGTTTGCACAAGTATATAATTGTATTTATTGTATTTAATGTCTAATATTGTACTTGTTCATGCAACTGATGCCTTGTCTTGCACTATGTTCTTCTGTAACTGTACTGGAGATCTACCCTAAAAGTGTTTCGTTGTACTGTACAACCCTGTCTCAGTACAATGACAATAATGTTGAATTGAATTAAACAAAACATGATACTAATGCTGGCTAAGACTGAAGAGGTATTGTAGTGAAGGAATTTTTTAAGGATATAGTGCCACCGATTAAGTTCATCGAAAATTTCCTTCTCCTAGGAGGTGCTCCCACTGACTAAATTCTAAGAAAAATCATACAATTGTGGGCATTATCCTCTCAAAATTAGTAATAGATCCTAATAAATCTAGGGGACTTAGAGTTCTCTTATGCAGAGAAAAAAAATGGAGGGAAAACTGCCGATCATTATCCAAACACTCAATAAAGGTGAATTCATTAAATACTTTCGATTAGATTGTGCAGGAATAATGTTTGTGGTTCACATCTCCTACCCAGCGCAACAGTAATGGAATACCTCAAATGAATGTCCATATAAACCAGCCCCACCAGTTAAATAGATTACACAGGGTATCACACCTGAAAATAGCAGAGCCGCATTTTCTCCAGTTCACAGGCGGTCCATTAGATTAAGTACTTCACATATACAGTATTACCAGCTTGGTAAATAAACTTCCAATAAAAAAGCAACTAAATGTGTGTGATTCTGTAATTCTGAACAATTACATTCTGTAATTGAGTTTTCGTTTAGGTGCCCCACCCCTATGAAACATTTCTGGTGGATCCACTGAACAGAAGCAGATCAAACTGGACGGGTTGTGCCACAAATTGACTGCTCAGTAGTGTGTATGGTCAACCAAGACTGCTAAAATACACTGACAACGATGAGGCATGGACAGGATCAGATTGTTTAGCAGTTCTTATGGGATCCTCTTTGCTTTTCATTCATTTTGAAGTAGAAAACTAATTTCTGTAAGCGGTGTATTTAGTTCCCACAGGAGGAGTGGCTATTTAAGACCCATGTTTAGATTTTCATCTCTGGGTGCAAGTGCCCCATAGTGACCTCCTGTACATTTAATGCTCTGTCATCAGAAATAATCCTCTCTACCCTGTGCTGGCATGGCATGATGCCCATCTGAAATATGAAAGGTGCCATGCTGAAACCACATGGCACTGGAACAGCCCTTGGAGTGTAGGGCCAGAGAGAACACAATGCTCTGGTTACATGCTTATCAAGTCATGTTCATCACTCCATCTAAGAGAGAAGGTTCTGGTTACAGAGAAGGCAGAAGGTAGGGGAAAAGAAAAGAGGTGTGCTTCCTGATAATGATTACTTTTAGCATCTACTTTAAAAACTGCATAAAACACAACTCAAGCTAGTAAATGTAATTTTTGTTTGTATTTGATGTAGTGTATGCAATGCAATTATAAAATCCTAGCTTCCACTGGCATTTTCGAGTAAGTACTTAGAAATTTACCTATGTGGTTAAGTATTACGTTTGTTATGAGGGGTTTTGGAAAGTGCTTGTAAATTTAATAATGCTCTTTAATACAACATTATGAAGTACTTATGAACATTTTACCAAATTCAAAAGAGCACAATCCCTGTCATAAATGAGGAGACATGTGCCAGCAAAAGCCATTTGCTGTATTATGAATTAAAGTGTTTTTTAAGCATCTGTGTATATCATGCCATTGGTCTGTGCTATAAAGGAGTTCCTGAATGTTTACATGTGATGATATTAACTGATACTTTTCTTTAATTGCCACTCTAGGGCTTGGTGTGGTGAAAGAACCATTATACCCTTATGTGTTTTTTTTGTTGCTTTTCAGAAATCTACATAACAC
>JAUZSV010069674.1:0-14699 GCA_034780495.1 Parotocinclus cesarpintoi
GAGTGTATAGAGTAACAAGTGGACTACAGTCTGTAGTTGTAGAACTACAAGGTTCAGCTGTATGGTAAGTGGAACTGATCAAATGAACAGTGAGTGTAGAAACAAGGAGGTGTCACTAATAAAGTGATCAGAGAGTGGAAGCTACAATTCACAAAGTATGTTTGCTGCTGCCTTAATTAGATTATAGGAACATTTGCTTATAGAAATGAAAAAACTGTAATTGTTTAAAATGATAAACAATTATTTGTGTGTTTTGAGTGTGAAAGGGAAAGTGGTGAGAAAGAGAGGTGACGTGAGTAGTACATGGTTTCAAACCCTGTCCAGATGAGACTAAATTTGCTTGAGGTCCTTGGGTAATTTCCTCTTTCTCAAGATCTGCTCAGTGTTTTTATTTGTATCTAGATCAGCCATGTCTGTGTTTTTATCTCTCTTCCCTAGAGAAAATTACTGGCAGAATTGCCGACTCTTGTTTTTTTTTTTTTTTTTCCCCCCAGCCCACTTTGCCGTGCACTGATCATTTTAATTTCATTCAGATGCACGTCTCTGTGATGTTACAGGCTTGTTGAAAAAATAGCACTTTGTCAATGATCCTGATTTGCCATAAGTCCGCTAGCACTCAACTTTAAGTTACTCAGATACATTCCTGAATTTACAAATAAAGACTTTAAAAAGTTATAATTTATTCATGGCCTGGTTGTTGAGAGGACTTGGTGAGTGTTAGAGAGTGATAAAAAGATGATAATTAAAAATAAATGAAAAATAACAGTATATACTGCAATAAAGCAGTAAGGTGTTTTTTAATTGCATCTGTTGGTTTACCACAGTACTTTATATTTAAACATGCACAATATATTAGATATTGCATGTGTGTGTATTAGCGAACATCCCATCCATAGCAACTTTGAACTGAACCGCAGGCATACCACAGTCCCACAGGTTTAACGATACACTCCGCACAATGATTGACAATACATTCAGTTCACAATGGTGTTTGATTTTCTTACAATTTATTTTCTAAAGTGCAAACAAAACACAGTACTTGAATATATTTTTAAACTAATAAACATTTGTCCCCTGCTATTCAAATAAATTACTATAAACTGAGGTTTAAATTTGTAAATAAAATGTTCTATTGTTACGTCAGTATTATTTATGTGATTCTTTTTGCTAAATATCTGCTGTTTTGGTCCTAATAACCGGCTGGTCTGATTGAACGAACATTCTATATGTTACAAGACAGGATGTGCTGTGTAACATATTAAATGATTATTTAACCTTTATTGTGCGATTAACACGTATAACGAACGTACAAACAAGAACTACTGTTGCTTACGAACTTTGTTCATTAAAAAATACATTTGAAAACAATTTTTTTAAAACGATCTACAACACAATGTATAGGTACTCAGCATGTGAAGCATAATACTGTAAAAAAAAAAGTTATTACTACATTCCAGTCAATGTTTGAAGAACTTATCCAGTGTGATCTGACGTGCTGAAGTGGCAACTTTTGTTTTTTTTGGAGTAAATGGAAATGTTAGACAAAGACCTGTAGGTGGCAGTAGAGGGCTGGGGAGAAACTCGGGAGATTTCGGGTAGAGACAAAGAGTTTCTTCACGGATATTGCATACTGTACACGTTCTTTGGTCCAAATAAGCACAATTTTGGTCCAAATAAGTGAATAACATTACACGTATTTAATAGCATTTGTTTTGGTACTTTAGGATTTGGTCCGAATAAGCGGCTGGTCCCATTAACTTGCGGTCCTATTAACCAGATTCGACTATTTATTTTAATAATGTGTTTTTGTTATGCTTAATACGTATAGGCACATTATGTATGATTGCACCATCTTGTGTTTAAAAAATGTAAACTGAGAATAAACCAGAACACACCTTCTCATATCTCATATCATATATCTCCATGATGCATGTTTTAATGTTTTGCAACCTTAAAGCATCGTGACATAATGCATCGTTACACCCCTAAAATATATCCAGTTAATTACTTAGGAGTAATGGCCAGTTATGTCAGTCACTTACATATGATAAAAGCATCTCGGTCTGTAGAGAATACAGCCCACTAGAAACTCCACCAGACTGTGCAGTTGGCAGTGCTCGTCAAGCTCAAATTGGTCCATCATGTTGTCGAATGATTAAGAAAATATTTCCACCGAGTGAGAGTGCAGAGTTTTTAGGTATGCAACTTTTAATTTAATAGCTGTATATGATATACAGTATAATAAATACAGATTTAAAATCTATTGTAAGCTTAAATTTGCCGTATCTTTACAGTACTCTGATGTACTGAGTTGTTTGTGCGGATGAGAACATGTCATGTCCACAGTTCTATTTATCTCTCTGTTATTTGTGCTTTTAAAGCTGTAGCACATTGAATTGGCCACCTTGACACCAGCCAATTGCAATGAATCAAGGCTGACAAGGCCTGCTGCTCTCCCCCTAGGCAAGAGAGGAGTGCGTGGGTCCCCAGGTGTCTCATAAAGGGTACCGTCCAGCATCTTGCCACTATTAGGGGATAAATGTGTGTAATGATAATGGTAACACCTTGATTACACTGAGCCATGTTCACATCAAGTCACACACAGCTCACACATTTATTCAACACACCATCCCATCTAATATGCATTAACACAAAAAAAATATATATAAATATACAAGCAATACACACATGGATAAATGATGATTATATGTCCCGTTAGTGTTAAACACTCTCTAAACAGTTGTTCTAGTAAATGTTCACATAGATGAGACAATGTGCTGCTTTAATTTTTATGGAAAAAGTTATTTTAAGGTGTGTTTGGCCATTAGTTTGATCAATTTCTGTCTTGCCAAGACAGACATTTATCAGCACTGATTTGCTAAATAGCCCAAGCTGTAGCTAAAGTAGTGCCAAACACTTTGTTTGAAGCTTCTTTCCTCATGGTCATTATTCATATAAGAGGTGACTTTCCATCCAGTCATCTTTTCTTATTTATTAAACTATTTTAATGTAAATTTAGTAGGGTCACACTGGCATATTTATGTGCATAAAAACATATTGGTGGAAGTTGGAGCTAAGATTGTTTTCACTGGAACTGCAAATATTCTGTATCTTTATAATAGACTGAACTGGACCAAGTAAATTCTGCATAAGTTCCTACTCTAAAGCAGTATTTTGGTCAAACTAAACTGATACTTAATTGATTATGAGTTGGTTTATTTATAGACTCTATAGAACTATAGAAATGTGTACACGTTTACATCCACACTAATAACGTACAGTATTAAGATGTAAGGGCTCTCATTATTGAATGTTAACAGCAGACACATATTAATTCTGAATTAGATTGGTATCATTTTTAAAAAATCCCATAAAACTGACTAGATTTTGGGGCAGTAATCTGATTATAAAGTCTTGTCACAGAGGAATCCTCTGGGCCTTTTAGGCGTAAGATGTTTAGGAACAGTTATGTAATTATATTTGTCATTTCAAATAATGACACCTACTACTTGTTCTATTTAGTCTTTCCATTTATCGGAATAGTACTGTTAAATGAAAAGCAGTAGCCTGAAAGCAACAGGGTTAAAAATAGATGATGGCACTGCTAATTAGCACTTCTAATCTAATTAGAAAGTTTATTTCCAGCTAGGTGACTTATTTAGCCAGACTAGCACTGTGAAAACTGTACTTCCAGAGAGAATGGGTTCAGTAACGGGTGCAGATACCCCATTTAATATGTGCATGTGCCTGATTTGTAAATTTGGTGTTAAGCTTCACACCCTCCTCCAGAACACTGAACGTGAGAAGTTGATTTAGAATGGAATTCCCTATTTTTATTGAAGTGTTGTTTTTGTTTGTTTGTTCTGAATGCTTGCTTTCAAATTGTTTAAGTATCATTTTGATACTTTAAGTAAAGGGTGTATGTCGGGTTCTAATCTGTTGCTTGACTAGTCTTTTGGTATTTCTGTTGTTGTTGCTGTAATAGCAAGGGCTAAGACATTTATGTTTGAGTGGCTTGATTTAAAATAGTGTTTTTCCAAAAGGTCTGGTCAAATTATGGAAAATGAAAGACACATTTGATGATTTCTTAAATGAAAACAACTGTAACATCTGAAACACTTGTATGGTATGCTATTGCACATTTGTCCATAGTTGTTACAGCCGAGTCTGTAGCTCCTGCACTCTAATAGGTTGCTGAAGCTGGCATTCCAGCTGGTTCCATAAATGCCTGGTGGGCCAAGAAAGTTTTGCAGTTGGGCGGAATAATTCCTGGAAAACCAGTTGTTTTGTGGGCGAGTGTTATTCTCCTGCAAAATTGATCATTGAAATGATGATCCAGCACTGCAATGTACTAGTACCCTGTTTAGTAGCCATTCTCACCTGTGCCACCTACCATCACCCACACCAGTCCTTATTTGTCCAGTCCATGTTTCTTAATTTGCTCTATCTCATTCCCAAACTTCCACACATATGCAAACAGTCTGTTACATGTTTTGCTGTGAAATAAAGTGCATAGTTGTGTGCTGCTCTGCAAGCTCATGTGGTAGCTCTTACATGCTAAACAAAACATGGAAGTGATTTAAACTCTCATGTGTTGGCCTGTGAACTATGAGATGATGGCATTTGTGTTTCCCTGAGTACTACGTTTTAATGTTGTGATTATTTTTTCTTAATGTTTAAAGATCAATAGAAATGCAGTGTGTCGTTTCAATGATTGGCTACTAAATGTTTGGCCTTCTTTTTTTATTTATTTATTTTATTTCATTTTATTTTTTCTTTCATACATGTCCATCAATTGATGCCCCTCACCCTGGTTCTGTTTTTGTGAATGGTTGATTATCACTATAAGTGTTGATAGTTGTTAGGTATACAGAAAGAAAGGTGTATAAAATATATCTATTAAACTAAATATCAAAAAATATACATTATCATTAAGTCATTAAGTGAAGTAAACTTTTTTTTTTTTTCCTCTCTCTCTGCATTGTACGTGTATATGTTATGTATATGCTGTCTTACCCCAAACCTGTGAAAACAATATATAACCTTGTAATATGTCTTGTCTAAGTTATGGTATATCTTTTCATGTCTAAAGCTACTACAATTTGGACGACATAAATCATCAGACTATAAACAAGTACCTGTCCAATCTGGTGGAAGGAAGCCTCCAAGACTTGGAAGCATCTTACTGTATGGAAATGCAAGAGGTATGTATTTTCAGTGTGGTAAAGCAATGATATATGCAATCTTTATTTGGGTACTACTTTGAATGTGGCGTAGTTGTTGGTACTGGATGGGTTGGTCAGAGTATTTCAGGAACTGCTAAGCTACTGAGATTTTCATTCACAGATAAAAAAGAATGTGCAGAAAGAGTGAAAGTATTCAGTAAGTGGGGAGTTCTGTTTGTGAAAATGCCTTATTGCTTCCAGTGGTCAGAGGAGAATGGCCAGACTAATTCGAGTAACCCAAATAACCATTTCCTACAATCAAGTATGCTGAAGAGAATATCCAAATGAGCAACAGATCAAACATTAAAGCAAATGGGTTACAGCAGAAGACCACTCCGGGTGACACTCCTATCAAATAAGGAGCAGGCAACTGAATCTACAATTTGCAATATATTCACTTTATCTGTTCTTGCTATTCATATTATTAGATATTATATTTAAATATGTTATTTTTGTTAATAATTATTTAGCATTTAGTTTTTTTACTACAGTAAACTTTTTAATTATATGAGGTACTTAAATTCTTACATAGATTATATAAGCCACCCAAAGAGGATGGGTCCAAGGTTCTTCCTTATAACTTTTAGGGATTTTTTTTTTTTTCATTTTATTTTATTTATTTATTTTTTTACACTGTTTAATTTGGGACCTGCCATAAATATTGCAATATAATAGAAAATAATTTGTTGCTTTGGGGCAATGCTCCATTGTTAAAAAAACCCTATAGAAACAAATCCGACTTGCCTTCAGTAGGTTATCTTGACCATGTCTACATGCCTCATAACGAGTTTCTGCCATTGATTGGCTGATTAGATATTTGAGATAATGAGCATTTGAACAGATGTACCATAAAATATAATGTAAGTAAATAATCAAGGTACAGCAGACAAAAAAAATGTTGTTGTTTTTTTTAATATATGGACAGCTCGCAAAAATATTTCTAACACGTCTTATCCTGTATTAACCAACACAAAGAACACTATGTATTAAACTGTGATCATTAAATGTATTCTGCTCTGGCCTTGTAAGCATTAGTTTGTAGGTGACTCGTGGCTGATGTATGAGGTTGCTAATAAGTCTGTGACTTGACCCTCAGGATGATCGCACAATTGAACCTCTCACTTATTGCCGCATTTCTTCCTATTACTACCTGAAGCACCAGACTATTCGCATGTTCAAGGAGAGACTTAAGGCTGACCTCCCCATTCAAGAACTGCTGTCTATCCTCACAGTAAGTAGACACAATTTTATTCAGTCTTTTGTTCCTCGTTCCTTTCTTTTCTTTCTTGAAACTTATGCACATTACCTGAAGCTTTCAGTGGAAATATACATTTTTAATGCAAAATAGTAATCTTATTAGGTTAAATTCATAAATCGTCTTCATTTAAACAGCATATTCAAGCTGCTGTCTCATGTGCCAGGCATGACATCAAACTGCACAGTCACACTGAACTCTTTGTACATACGCTGCAAGTACTGTTGAGTTTAAGTTATATAAGAAGTGTCTGGAATGTTACGCTGCTAAAATAATGAATGCAGCCTTATTTTATTGTTACTGCTTCACTGAGCAGTATTTATTTTACATGTATTTAATATTGGATTGTATTGGTGTTGCATATAAAATGTGTACCGTTCATTCTGAAATTTATATTTTTGCCAATTATCATGGATTAAGGAGCTCTATTCTTCTAACTAGAATTACTTATCAAGCAGTTTTCCATGTGCTGACTTTCTACTTCAGTACAACTACAGTATTGTGCAAAAGTCTTAGGTCACCATTCACTTGTTTTGGCAATGGTATAATAACCATATATGGAAGAATTATTTCTAATTCTGTTTATTGGAATACAAATCAACCTTTCTACAGTCTGAAGAAGCTTGGTCAGGAAGAATAATTTTAGAGTAGCAGGAAATAAACCACTTTTTCAAATAGGTGACATTAAATACTATTAAAATACTAAATACTATTAATGCTAAATATTACCTGCATTTTGTTCTGAAAAAAATGTTTTTGTTAGATTGTTTATTTTAATTTTATGTTCATATTCTTTCTATTTTATGTGTCTATCTTAATAAAGAGACTGAGAAATAATTTTATATAGTCATTATACCATTGATAAAACAACATTTCTAATGGTGGCCAAATACCTTTGCACAGTAATATATACCAACTAACTTATTTTGTTATTTTTCTGGGCTGTATCTTTATATTTTTTGTTTGTTTGTTTGTTGATGACGGAAATAAGGTTTGGCATATGGTACATTTAAGCTACCACAAACACAGGGAAAGTTAGCTAGCTTGCTTCCAGATTAATATACAAACACTCACTAATAGACTCTGAGGGTATTCTGTGTATTGTGGGAATGGATTCAAGTTTGCATAAATTACTTAAGTGTTTGCATAAGGCTGTATATGCATTATTGAGAATTATAGACTAGATTAAACCAGGGATCACATTTTGCATGCAGAGGTGAAAAGCTCTTCTTATTATATAGTTCTTATTCCTAAGAAGAACACCTGCAAGTATCTTTTTTGAAGCAACAGATTTTAAGTGTGTAAGAAACATTTATATTCCTGATACACAGGTTATTAGAGCAGCTGATGTCAAAGCTAGATCAATAAAACACTCACCAAACAAGGTCATACACTCTGAGCACACCTTAAACGTGTAGCGCTTCCTGAGAGAAAACAATTTCTGCTGCCGAGTTTTAGAGACATAGTTGGATTTTGATCAAATCATAATTTGTCATTAATTACTGTACCAAGCAATACATCTAACACAGCAGAACAATCTCAAGGACGCACACACACACGGGACATTATTCAGGCTTGTATGGCTATTAGCACATCTTTACTATTGCCTTATTAGAACTCTAGCTCCTCTGCTCTGTACCCTCGAGGCTGTACCCTCGGGGCTCCTCCTCAACTCTGCTGACTATTGACATAATTGGAACATAAAGTATTTTCACACTTCAGCTACATGAACAGTGACATCACATCTGTCTAATTAAAAAAATATATATATTACACCAAGGAGGTATTCTGCAGTAAGAAGAGGCGAATAGTATATCAGTGTTGTGACAGCCTGTGCTGAAACTTTTTAATAGGCTATTGGTATCTGTGCAATTTGTCAGTGCATTTACATGCCGAGTCTAATGTATATGTTTGTTTTGGACAACTTTCTTTTTAAATAATTGATTTATGGGCAAACCAATGATCTCATAAAAGAAACATTTTTACAGCATCCATACACGACAGTTTTATGATGGAAGCAATCAGAAAATAATAAGTGCATAATGTAAAATTTAGCAATCTGAGTTCTGTTTTACGAGCTTTCGTTTTCTTCAGACGTTTTGCGAAATGTTTTTAGCTTCAGCATCAATTTCAAAATTAATAAATATTTGCAAAAAACAAAGTTTATCTATTTGAAAATTAAATATCTTGTCTTTGCAGTGTATTCAATTAAATATAGGTTGAAAAGGACTTGTATTCTGTGTTTATTCATGTTTTACACAACATCCCAACTTAATTGGAATTGGGGTTATACACTAGAAGACTATTTAAGGCTTTTTAATAGATTAAAGTCTAGCTTTCACTTGCAGCTAAAGACAAGTAACAAAAGTTTTTAGTCACAGACTATGATTTTGCAGAGACTGTGGATTCATGGTCCGTGCAAGAATCCCATTTAATTTATTTTTAGATTAGTATCTAATCTAGATACTCAGTAAATCAGTAAATAAAGAAACAGCATAGTTCGATACACAGTCTGTAAAATTAAAAAGTGGATTCTTAAGTACTGTAATGGTTTTAAGATCAAATGATCAAACACTATATTGTGTTGTTCCATATATAGTATTACATATATTACATTAATATCTATGTTATTTCAAGTCGTTCATATTACTTGTAATTTTCTTAACACTTTGGAGTGTAGAAATATGCATATAACAGCTATCTCCAATGACACCAAACCCGAAATTATGGAATGAGTGTGAGGGGGAAAAAAAGCAATCCTGCATAGGAAAAAAAAAAAAAACATGCATTGGTAATTGATTGATCGAGCATTGCAGACGTCTATATCATAATCAAATAGAAACGTGAGGTGCCTAGTGATTCCCCTACTCATAACCACTGTGACTCACAACTCAGTCTTACAATGTACAAATCAAACAGTACATTGGTAGTGCTGGAACTTAAACCCTTTTGATCCATAGTCCAGGATCTTATCTGCTGCACCATCGCACTCGCACATCCCAGAGTTTTCAGCTCTAAATTCTTATACTTTGTTTTTCAAATCAGTTTTTGTTTAGTTTTATGTATAATAATCATAATATCATTAAATCATTTGAATTGTCTAGTCTAGTTCTTTACCTCAACAATCAGGTCAATTACTTTGACAGTCAATGATTTCTAAACACGAGTTATCATATCAACAAATTAAAAAATTAAACACTTTTTTTCATGTCTGTCTTTTGTAAGACCTCAAGCTCTCATAGTATCCCAAAGCTATACTCAATTAAAAAGGGCTGTTGTTTAAACTATGGCGAAGCCACTACACAAAACAAGAAGTTGCCTGGTAAGAGACAAAGTACCTACATTTTAGAACAAGCAGTAGTGGTTGCAAGAATATTGAATCTATTCAGTGTAAATAATTCACAAGCCACAACGTGATGTGTGTTTAAAAAAAAAAATACCGTGTGTAGTAGTATATGCACCTGTAATTATAAAAAATAAGACATATACTGCTCATAAAAATTAGGGAATATTTAAAAATATTTTGACATTTGTACACAGTATTGGAATATTTAACCAAACGTTTTGTTTGTTTGTTTGTTTTTATACTCATTAGCAGTATAATTTTATTTGTCAGTATAGGTACAGTGAGAAACACTAGTAAAAATGCTTCTACAGTGTCAAAAGTCACAAGGCACATTGTGTGCTGCGTCGTGGACTTTTCGCAAAGGCTGCCAAAACAACCATTGAGGCTTCTTCATTGGTAGCGGTTTTCTAACGACCAAGATGTGGCTTGTCGTTCAGTCTCGGCTTTTTGGAATTTGTCTGAGGGTTGCAACAGTGCTGTGTGAAATTGGTGCTCTTTCTGTGTGTCAGTTGTTGAAGTCTGTGGCTATGATACAGCATCTTCATCCCCCAGACATTAGAATTGTCAATTTCATCTTCAGTTACCTGTGACAACAAAAGTGTAGAAATTTCAGTCTTCTTTGATATGCTCCTTTGATATGACCACTTCCCATTTGAAAAAACTTGCCCTTGAACCATTGTGGCGGCTTTCCGGATGGCAGCCATATTCTTGACATATTCCAAAAGAAAGGCCCCCTCACCCATTAATTGCTGGGTTATTCAGATATATAATTTTCTCCTTTGCTCCTGAAATAAAAGGGGGTCCTGTGGCTTTTGACTCACCTGGTGTTTTGCTTGGTTTATCCAATTTACTACATAGTTTGAAATATATTCATATACAATCATATATTTAGCATAATATTTTGAGTAAATTAAGTTAAAAATACTTATTTCAGATAATAAGTATTAGCATTTGGTATGTTCTCCTCATTGCAGCAATCGCATGGGCTGTGTTACGTTGTTCTGGATGAAATGCTGCTCTCCTAGCTCTGAGTAAGATGACAGGAAATCAGGAGACTAAGCAGACTGGGTTGAAAGGTTTTTTTTATTGTGCAGTAAATTCACCAAGACGAACATTAAGACAAGTCTAAGGCTTATTACGATCAGTATTTTTATATACTGTGGAACTTGTGTGCAAAGCAAAATCTCACTATAGCATCTTGAAGCATAGATAAAATCCAAAAAATAGAATCAAACAATGAAGAAGACCTCTCATTAAAAAGAACAAGGTTGTAAAATAACACATACACCTGTATGCGTTCTGAGTAAATGTAAACATGAGATCCACGCTAACTGAATTAAATGCATTTTAATGATTACAATTATTAAATCATGGAAAAATGCCACAGCAGTCACCAAAGTATTGCAAAATCTGATGGTCAATGTTAGCTCAGCATGATTTCACTTTATTGCTAATTGCATATAGTTATATTACTGAATGCTTGGCTGTCTCTGTCTTCGCGTGTAGAATTGATAATATAAATGGTCTTAGGATTTAGGTCAAGTGACTGTGAAGAAAAGTCAATGACAGTCACGTTCACAAAAAAATCAGTGACAGAGTTAATGAAAATAATATGCTGATTAAATTATATGTAATAAAAACATATAAGACAAAATGCAAAATAAAAGCATTTCACTAGTGGTTTTAGACTTTTGACCCCGCACCCCACACACACACACACACACACTATATTTGTGCAGCAAAAATTTTAAGTACCAGAAAATTTCATAGGATACACAAACACCTCAAATATCATTTCCTCACAAATTAGAAATTACTTTTGTTACTTTTGAAATTAGTTTGTTTTGTATGTGGTGTTGTAGTAAACCTACAAAATATTCAAAGGTCCCTCAGTCATCATGTGTGTCTCGTTTCTTAATTCCTTTATGAGACTTAGCAGTGAGAGCTTGTTATTGGCAGTTATGGTGGGGATGTTTTTCACCATCAGTGGGAGTGCACATGTTGCTGTGCTAATTGTGGGCTGGGTTACAAAGAGAGGTCTCAATCTTACCATTAAAGTGCACGGTACTTTATTATCTAGCTCTCTGTCCCTTAACACGTTCCTGTGTTTAAGGCTCCCACAGATTGGCTAACAAAAGCATGACATGAGGCAGGCTGGACCCATGCCGGCCCCCTACTCCACCCCAGCGTGTGGTTCAATACAGTCCAATCACTTCCCCTGTCAGGGACACAAAGACCCCCCATCCTCTCAATGGCCTCTAATTACCGTGGCGTGGTCATAATGAGGCACCCAGTCGATTTCTTTCTTCTACTCATTCTCTTTTCGCTCTCCCCCCTCCCTCATCTCGTCTCATCCTGCTATGAAAACCCAGGTTTCGTTCCTGTCAGTGAAGGCTTGTATAGTTAAATGATGCTGATAAAGCCCTCAAATCCCTTTTCCCCCAAAAAGAGTAGTCAAACACTCAGCCTGTTTAGATGTCAAAAGAATCTGCACTTTGGTGAACAATCAAAAGCTCTCACTCAGCCCTCTAAAGTACTGAGATCGTTTTCTGTGTATGTAAATGTCAGCTGTGACTGAGAAGATTGTATGGGAGCTTGGTGTCGTTGCTTCTGTTTACAGATCAGCTGCCTCCTTTTATCTTCTGCAGATCTGCATGCAGACTACATGCCCTCAATAGATAAATCATGTAGTGATATGCTCTTTTGTTCTCAGTTTTCCGCCATTTCTCACTTTGCTTGATCTGGGGCGTTTGAGCTCAGTGCTGTAGCATTGATGGATGGAAGAAGGGAAACTCAGAACTGTGACTAATGTTCCCACTGCCTCCACTTACAAGTGTACATTAGAAAACCTGACAAGACCGGCGGTGCACAAGAGCTCATGCGTTTGCATGTAAGCCTCACAGCAGTCAGCGAGCACTTTGAAGCCCTGTTAAGCTTAAACTTGATGTCAAGCAAGTTCCTAGTAATATAATGGTACAATTAATGCAGTGCAACTTTTTCCAACTAAATTATTTCAGTGTATACCTAAAGAGTATTTAATGTACTAAATGTAATGTAGTTACATTTCTGTAACTGCAAACCTTGAATTTAAAATATAGTGACGATTGCCTTGCCACACTTAACATCCACAGGCAGACCACTATAATAATTATTATTTTGTTATTTAATCATATGTGTTATTTAGTAGTATTATTGCTGTTGTTGTTGGTATTATATCAGTAATAAAGTTGTAATAATAATAATAAATGTTTCAGGGTAATCAGAAGCACACTTTACTAGTAAATCATGCAGGTCAGTACAAATGGAAAAGAACAACTGGGGCTTTGTATTTTCATCTGTTTTTTTATTTCTACATTTAGTATAGGCTACAGCTTTCCTCCAGATAATCTGGTTTCCTTTCACATTCAAGAGATATATTTTAGGTCTCTAAAGCACAACAATGTGTATGTACGTGTATGTTCCCTACAGTGGATTGGTGTTCTGTCTCAGGTTGGCCCTTGCTTTGTGTGCATTGTTCCCCCAGAGTCCTGAAAATTTGAATAGAATGTTAATTTTATATAAAAAAAAAATAGTTTTTAAAGACTAAGACTATTTTTTGAAACTGAGTACTGCAAAAAGAACTGTAGTGCACTGTTTTGTGGTTTGCACACAGCTCAGAAAAATTAGGGGATATGAATATGAAGAGGAATCCACAAGAACTGTTGGACAATCTGATCCTGTCCATGCCCCATCACTGTTGGTGTGTTTTGACACTCTTGGGTAACCATACACCCTACGCAACAGTCAATGTGTTTCACTCTCCTCCAGTATGACATGCTTATGTTCACCCCCATTAATATGCCACTTGCTACTCAATCACGATAATAAGTGCGATAAGTGCATTTTATTTGCGTAATGCAACAACTTTCTTTGAATTTTCATTTAATTGATGATCTTGTTTAATAAAATAAAATGATTTTGGATTTTAGATTTACAGTAAACCAGTCAATTTTATAAATAATTTATAGTAGTTATTTATTTCATGCACAAGTCATCACCACTTAAATACGATGATAATGATCATAACAAAATCATATGTTTGTTGTTTTCTGTAAGTGGATCATCCAAGCAAAATATTGACTGGGGCCATTTTCACATTAGTTCCAACTGTACCTGAAGAAACTTTACGTTAAAGAAACCTGTAGAAGCTTAGCAACAATGCAACAAAGTGCCATAAACATTAAGCACAAAATCTTGTTATTCAGCAATGCATATTTTAAACAAGCAAGTAGGATATAAAATCTGTATCTGCATCTACCCCTAAGCAATGTGATGTTTATTTAAATTGTCCTGTGTGAATCCATAGACATATTTAAAGCACTGAATGAATATTAAATTTAATTTAAAATTATTCTTCGTATTAATATTATTATTATTATTTATTAATAGTAGCGGTAGTATACATAGCATGTATTGAGCATTTGGTAATCTTATTCATAGTATCATCTAACATGGACATCCTAGGGAAACCTGGCATTCACATTACATATAAAGGTACCATCAGACTTTTATGTCTAAAACCAGACAGGAAAAAAACAGATGCAGCTGTTTGAACCCATACCAACAACCATTCTTTGATCGGGTAGGGCACACTGGTTTTTGAAGCGAATTGTAGAATTCCAGTCTAGTTGGAACTCCAGCCACAGTGACAACCAATTTAGAAATCTGTTGTTAATGCTGGAAGTAGTTTGCATGTCTGAGGTTTTATGTACTCTTATTTTTCTGTGAGAAGTTAACTGTTTCAGCAATATAATGGTAATATAATTTGAAATCCAAGGCAGTAGAATATACAGTAGTTTGGGTATATATTGGTACAGCAGATAATGTACTGGAA
>JAUZSV010069785.1:0-14698 GCA_034780495.1 Parotocinclus cesarpintoi
ACACACACACACACACACACACACACACACACACACACACACACACACACACACACACACACACACACACTGGGTACATTTAAATATATGCACTTGGAATGTGGGACAAAAACAGAGAAACCAGAAGAAACTCACATAAGCTTGGGGAGAACATGCAAAGCCCCGACATACAGTGCTGTCTGAAACTGTAACGTAGTGCTACCCTCTGTGCCATCATGGCAACATATACTTACAAAGCCTTACATTTAATTAGAAATGTTATTACATTCTACATGTATACACAGGGATATTTCTTTTGTATGATGACTTATTTCAATACCATGGGTAGATGCATTTAGCAAAGAGCAAACAATATTGCGTTATGTAGGCAAAATTAGAACATTTTATTATCTAAGATTAATACTGATGAACAATTGACAAAATGAGATGATTTCCATTTTAGATTGTATGTATGAAACTGTACTAACTGCACTGCTCACAAAAATAATTCATATTCATATAATTCAAAATGAATTTGAACCAATATCAATACCATATAAACAGAAAAGCAAATGAAAAGTCAAAGAAAATTGTTTGATTACACAAATGAGATGCAAACTCCATTATCATGATTGAGTAGCAAGTGTCATATTTATGGGGGGTTAACAGAAGCATGAGAGGGCCGAGAGGGCCACATTGGCAGTTCAGTAGGGTGTATGGCCACCCAAGACCAAAAACACACTGACAGCGATGTGGCCTGGACAAGATCAGATCAGATATTTTATCTATTCTTCTTATATTTTCTTGTGTAATCCTCTTTGTATTCATTTTGAAATATCCCCTAATTTTTGTGTGTAGTGTATTATGGGGCAGCAAGACACAGATGAACTATATTGCTCACAAAAATTACTGTCATTATGGAATATTTAATTTTATAGTATCCCATCATTTTTGTGGGCAATATAAACACATGACAGGAATCCCAGCTAAAACTAAAATACAATTAAAAAAAAAAACTAAACACAACACTGAAGCAGCAAGGATGGGATTTTGATAGTGGGTGCTCATTTGCTCATTCTTTTTGGGCATTATCATTTCTTCATATGTCTAAGCCTCTTAGTTATGCGTAGTCATTAGCATACTATGATCCTGATGATGTGGTTTTAATTTTGTAATTATATACAACATGCACTCGGACCCTGCCAAGTAAACTTCTGCTGTCCAAGTTCTTTCCATCAGATCCCCTAACCCACTATAACAGATGGTGATCAGATAAAAAGCAGTGGAAGTAAATGGAGTTTTGAATGGCTCATTGACTCTAATTACACCATCCACTTCCCTCTTATCAGTGAGTAAAATGAGTATTTTACTCAGTAGTCAATTATAGGGTACTGGTTATTTATTGATATGAGATTCTTGGTAAATCCATAATGAATAAAATGTCAGTAATTTATGTTAACATAAGTGAATTTAAAGTTCTTTTTAAAGTTACAAGTATGATATATGAATTCTCCCATGAGAAATAATGCAAAGACTCCCTCTACCTAAATATTCATGACATCAGTCGTTTTCTGGAAAGAGGTTTTACCTAATGCTCCTGGTAATGTAATTTTATTGGAAATTACTCATGCAACTGCAAAGTGATCTACCATCTACACATCCTTTTCAGTGCTAGTGCTTAATGTATTTTATCTCCAGCTAACCACCATGTTGAAAAAAATGTGTACATCACGCTATTATTGGACCTGACTGGTCATACTTGACATATTCCTTTCATGCCATTGAGCATTTCTGTTGTTGTTCTCATGCTGTTTAGATTTGCATAATTTTATGTTACTTTGAAGAAAGTCTCTAGATATCTCTTCATCTTGCTTACAATCTGCAGGACAAGTCCCCTAATCTGTGGAGTCGTGCTACTGGAGATAATTCATGCTTATCGCGGGAACTTCCCAGTAGAGGCTGAGTGGATTAACGCTCTGACTCTCAGCCTGAATATTCAGTGAATTTCCTGTCAGTATATGCATTGTTCAAATTTTGGCTTACAATTAAGAAACTTTTAACACAGCCAATATTGTGTGCATAAATACTGTTTGCTTTTTCTATTATGCATCATTCTCTGTTAACATTCACATGATTGATGTCAAAGCTCTTTCCAAAATAAGAACTAGATGTGTGTAGATACATATTAATGGCTTGGATGTAAGGAAATTTCTGTGCCCTAACAAATTACTAAACAGTGGGCTCTGGTTTTATGGTGTTATTAATTGTGTAAGCCATTTTATTCTTTGTCTGTAAATAGATATGGGGACCCATGCTCTGGAGTAGATGTGTATTAGCTGAAACAACAGATAAGAATATTGACTTTAGGTCTCAAAAATATGAAATCATGTAAAACAATTCTGCTGTGGCCAATCAATCATATAACAGGCAAATAATCATAATTATGCCTAACCTGATAACTAGAAATCTAATAGCACGTTTTACTATTGTATTTATAAAGTAAAATGAACCTATACTCCATATCTGTGAGCAGCAATCTGGTATGAGGTTGTCCATGAACAAAAAATATTAAATTTATTGTTCTTTAACAAACGTGTGTGCTTAGTGTACTTAGAATTAATTGTTCCATCAATATTAGCAAGTGGTGTCCATGCAGATGCTGCAAAACGGGCACAAATCATTACACACCGCTAACACGTTACACCACTATCTGTCACAGTTTAGATTGGGTTCTTATTATGGAATGCAGTCCTTTACTTTCTCCAGATATCATTGATTAATTCATGATTCACTATTCATTACATAATGGCTCATAGAGTCAGATTCACAATAGCTCTTGCTCAGTTCAGATCTAATCTATTTTACTGTGTAAGTTAAATCTCCATAGGATCTATAAAGTTTAGTTATAAGAGTCAACCCAAAGGGAAATCCTGTCCTAAATCATCCAGAACACAGGCTGCAGTTAGCATTAGCAGCTATGCTAGCAGCCCTAGCGTTTTCCTTTTGCTTTTTACTTTCAATCAATCACTCACTAAAAAAAAGGAGACTTTTTATAACTTTTTTCTTAAATAAGCTTTGTGTTAATGATTTTGGCCTACTGTAGGTTAATGTAAGCCTTTTAAACTTGAACTTACTTATCATAGATATTATATAGTATCGACCGTTACTAAACATTTGTTACTCAACATGCCTTCTATAAGTAATTAACAACAACAACTTATGCACCACTATACAGTACTGTATAATACTGTATAGTACTGTATCTGACAATCTAACACATGTCATTGCTGTTTCCGCACTAAAATCATATCAATACCAATACAATTAATAACATCTTCATTACAAACAAATAAATGTTATATATTTTAGTATTAGTTAGTTTTTGTTGTTTATGAAATGACCAACAAGTGCATCCATCAAACCTGTGGTTGTCATGTCATTTTTCCAGCAGAGAGACAGAGAGAATGACACGGGTATGAAGTAGTATGTTATGCTTTTCATATCCCTCCGCCACCATTGTCAGTGCCATGATCAGCTTGTAGGAGTCACCATAGAAACAGAAGTCGGATAATCCTGCTTCCAGCCTTTCTTTCCTTAGACACAGCCAACTGTGTGTCTGTGTAGCACCCCACTAAGTTTCAGGCACTGCCGAGATCTCAATCTCAGGGCTCTTTGGTGGTGGGCTAGTGTGTTAGACCACTGTGCTATCGTATATTTCTAAGAAGCTTTTTTTACTTTTTAGTAGCCTTACACTAAAATGATACAACTCCACTGGCAGGTAGTTTTTCTTCATGCGATGAAGCCATTTAAACTACAAAGAGCTACCTAACAATCTTAGAAAACTGCGATAACAATCTCATAATAAGAAATGTTAATGCTTATATTTAATATTTCATGATTTTTCAAAGGTTATTTGCACTGCATGATAAATCAAAGTGTCAAACTGTAGACAAGACAAGACTTGTAAAGGTGAATTCCCCTTTAGGCTGATGCTTTCAGTGTTGTTAGAAGAAAGGGTATGGCTTATTGGAAGTCTATAGCTTGGTCTTTGCAGGCTATGAGTTCAGAGTGGTGTCTGATTACTGCACTTAATGCTGGAGCTCAAAGCTCTCTCAGGCACACAAAGAGAATTAGTGCACATCCATTATACCTCCACACAAACAAAGCTGAAAAAATGACGTTTTGTGTTGTGGCTCCGAAAGAGAGAAATAGAAAATATATATTTTAATGGAAAGCTAAATCTAATAATTAAATCTACGGAAATAAATTAAATGTAAACTGACATTTGCGTCCACATAATCTGAACAGACCATGTTGTTTCCTGATTTAACTGATTGTCATACCTTCATGTTTGCAGATTAAAGGATACTAGAACCTTATTATTTTTATAAAAACAAAAAACACATGTGGGGACTGCTGCAGTATTGCAGGCTCAACAGATAGCCAGTTCAAATAGTGGCATTTTATTTGGACTCACCAAAATCACTGGGCAAAGAGAGAGGTCTGCCAGTCCAGGGTAAACTCTAAGCAGTCCCCATAATCTAAGTGTGGGTGAGGAGATGGTGTCTGCTCATTAGTGGCAGGTGTGCACAATCAACAAGTGCGCACCTGTGCAGTCAGTAGGCACGACACATGGAGGTTTGTTTTATGATTTTAAATAATCCCTTTACCTAGTGATTATGAAGAGTCTGAATGAAATATTATGTGAACATGTGTAAGAGAAAAAAATGGGCAGACAATATTAGCAGGATGAGGCAGAGATGTAGGCGGATGAAGATAGCCAAATGCTGATAACTACAAGTTTTGACCAGAAGGCAATAAATGTAATAAAAACTTGTAGTGTCTTGGCAGTGAGAGAAGAGAAAGGTATAGATTAAGTAGGAGGCAGGTGATGAGGAAGAAACAAATAATATAGAGGCAGGAGGGTAGCAGTAATTATTCAACTTTTAAATAATTTATTCGGGCTGAGCCATCTCCAAGACAGTTTCACATTGCTGAATCCACCTGTTAAATTTATTTGTATAGCGCTTTTTACAATGGTGCATTGTCTCAAAGCAGCTTTACAATAATATACGATCTTAAAAATTGATCCCAAATTGAGCAAGCCTAGGGCGACAGTGGTAAGGCAATTGGACCATAGACCGAAAAGATGGTCCAAGGCTCAAAGCGCACTGAAAAAGGGTACGTCCTGGGTGATCCCGACCCATGCCAGGAACTCGTTCCAGTCGACTGGATCACCATCAATACAGCACAGCAAGAAAGATCTCGGCCTTGCCATGCTAGCCAAACACATCATGGCAGGCTTTGATGAAGAGCTTGTTATCCTTAGAATCCTCCCCGGCTTTGGACCAGATGTGATGTGGCAAATGCAAAGGCAAGGCCGGGAGAGATGCAGATGGAAAGTTGGAGAAATATAGTTATCGCAGAAGAAGGAAGAATCTTCATTGCCTAACAACTGCGTTTCTTCCTACTTTTAATTATTTGCATTTAGGCTTATCTGATCTTCTTTATGAAAGTATTACACCAAGGATGTCAGCTTTATTTAAACAAAAAAAAACAACAAGTCAAAATGCACCTGGTAGATTGTTTATCTCTATTTTACTTTAGCTTTGAAATGTTCCAGGCTTGTATTTAAATGCCCATCAAATCAGCTCTAGACTCTAAATCAGCTCTGGTGCAATTGAATGACTCATACAGACTTGGGACAGAGCTGACTTGAGGGAAAAATAGTACCACACTTCAGTACAATGCATTTCAGGGTGGTGATGCATCTGTATAGGTAAATAAGCTATAGGACCTAACATAATTGAATATTCTTAATAGCTGAAACAGCTGTACTAAGTGAATGGAAGCAATAGAATCTGCATGACAGGGAAATAAGGACCAGGACTGGATAACACTCTACTAGGTAATGCCAGCTGGGTGTCAATGGCCATATCTTAATATTTAGTTTAATTATATATTATACATTCTACTGCTATTCACAAACTTGAAGACATTTGAATGATTTTCCCAACGTAATACTTGGATATCGTTCTAAAAATCAAAGTTAAGTTCTGAGTAAGTATTTATTCTTTCCATTGTAGTTGTCTGTTTCTCTGTACATATAGCAATCAAGTTCTTTAATCTTTCATTTACCTTTCCGCTTTGTATTAGCTAACTGAACATGTAAAAGATCAACTGTAAATGTGTGTATGGGACTGTGGTGGCCTAGCGGTTAAGGTAATGGCCTCTGGACCAGAAGGTCCAGGGTTCAAATCCCACTTCTGCCAAGCTGCCACAGTTGGGCCCTTTAGCAAGACCCTTAAACCACAACTGCTTGGATTGTAAGACTGTATGAGTTGTAAGTCGCTCTGGATAATGGAGTCTGCTAAATGCCGTTAATGTAATGTAAGGTAAATGTGTAGGTATAATACTGTGTGTAGGTGTACTAAATGGGACTGTGGCTAACCTAGTGGTTAAGGTACTGGATCCTGCACCAGAAGGTACCGAGCTCACATCCCAACTCTGCTAAGCTGCCACTTTTGGGTCCTTGAGCAAGTTCCTTAACCCACAACTGCTGTGATTGTGAGTCTGTATCAGGTGCAAGTTGTTCTGGATAAGGGTGCACAAATTATGATATCATAAACACTTTTGTATTTTTACACAATTTTAGCAAATATCTTTTTTTGTGTTTAAATGGGCACTACATTATTTCACAGAAAGGGAACTAACAAATCTTGACTTGTACTTTGTTTTATATACAATCCCATTTGTCCTCTCAAGATAAGTATGGGAGTTTAGTTTAACTGATCCATTTAGATCTTTCAAATGCTTCAACAAAGAGCAAACATCAAACTGGAACTGATATTAAAACTCATTAAGGATGCCTGCCCATGCCTGTTCAAAATGAAACACCTAAACATCTGAAGGGATTAGAGCATTCGCCCTAACTATTACAGGGGCTTTTATAATAGTTTTTCGTTTATCTCTGGTTAATCACTACATCAATATTGGTTATTCTAACTCACTTGATGTAGTGATTAACCTGAGCAGCTTCAGCTACATTTGACAAAAAGGTCAAACGATGGGAGAAACACATCTGTGCTTTGGTTTCATAAGCCAGTTTTTCATGAGTGGATTTACATGCTGATCTGTTAGCGATATGGTAACTTTGTTTTTTACCAGGATATCATATTAGTGTATGAAGAACAAGAACTGCATTCTGTCTGTAACAAGATGTGCAGAGAACAATTACAGGGGTACTCAGGTATTCTCTTTCTATCATTATATGTTAGTAGATTATTTGTTTTATACAGGTAGTACCTATTTTGCAATGGCGATACAATGCAATAAATCCATCGTAAGTTGAATGTTTAGTGAACTAAGGAGTATAATATATACTATATATATCATAGTGTAGCCTACATAAAAATACTTACATTTACGTACAGTTGACATTACGAGCACCATTTTTACAATTAAGTAATAAATAGCTCTTACAATTTATTAAACAAATGTACTGAAAGTAAAAAACAAAAATAAAATGATTATTGTCATGACCACGGCTTTTTCCTCACACCTTTTCCCAGCATTCATCGCTCCATGTCACTCACTGCGTGACGTTTTTCTGATTTCCTGATTTAGTCTGAGTTTTCTACTGCGTATCACTTGCTCACAGAGAATCTAAATTAAAAATTCAGACTATGTTTGCTGCTGAATGTGTATTTATGTGTATTATCAGTTTTCCATCTTAAAGGTCAAAAACTGTAAACTGGAACTACTGGAATGGTCATGAACTGTACATAGGTTTAATCAGTAACATAATATGGTTTGCAGAGGCTTTTCTCCAACTATTAATCAGTATGCACAAACATATATGCTTATGGGCCAGACATCACTCTTGAATTTAAGTAAAGAGCACATTTGGCTCTTTAAGTGTGCATCACAAGGAAAAATATTTCATTTTGAAATATTTTGTGGCATTTTATAGATGACAGAGAACAAAATAAATTGTCAGAAATTGGCAACACCTTGGATAGCACTCTTTACAATAATGATAATCATAACTAAACAAATATCAGTCCTTAAGGCAAATGGGTTACAACAGAAGAAGGCCACATCATATTCTGCCCCCATTAGCCAAAAACAGGAACCTAAGGCTACAGTGCTGACAGGCTTATTTAAATAGTCGTGGATTAGAAAAAATGTTTATTTTCTGGTTAATATTTGATGTGACCTCCAACTAGTAAGGTAGGAATATGCTGTAATTACAATGAATCTGTCATGACGAGGTGTGCTAGTAAGCCACATCATCTTCTCTTGTCACATGTTCAGTTAGTACCCAATTACAGCAGGGTTGGCAAAACCTAGCCTTTGGGACTCTTTCTTGGGAGAACTGGTTCCTGGGCAGCATAGGGCACAAGGCAGGAGCTACCCATGGCCCTGTACAGGAATAAATGAATTTCAGCATTTTTTACTAGTTTCTGTGTTATACCTATAGCATTGTTTATAGTTTAGCGCCTCACAGCTCTCGTTGTGTTTACCCTGCTTCACCTTGTATTCTCTATGTCATCTGAAATAAAATTACACATTTTCTCTCGCATCTGTCTCTGTTTCTCTAGTCTATATCAAACGTGGAACCATGGGTGCAAGCTGCCTACGCATTTAGCTTTTGGTGCTGTAAAGGTGTAATGAATATGTTAAAAACATTTAAAACTGGTTCTTTAAAAATGAGCTCAGCACAGTGGTGGCACAGTGGTGGCTCAGCGGTTAAGGGATGCTGTTAGGTTCCACTTTACTGGAAGGTTGCGAGTTCAAGTAAAACCCTTGACAAACTGTCTGTTCGTTCCTTGACATTGGCTCTTATCTTTCAGCTTTTCTGAATTGGAAAGTTAGATACTGTAAGTGTAATGCAATTGTTTGATGTAATTCTGTGTTCCTCCAAATCACCAGATCTAAATGTAATAGAGCACCTTTGGGATTTCGTAGAGCAGCAGATGCAAAGCATAAATGTGCTGACAAATCTAAAGCAATTAAGAGATGTAATTATGGCAGCATGAGCAAAAATGGCAAGATGTTTATGAATTATTTTTACTCATGTACCAACTTGAAGTTATAGCAATTTTAAGAACATCAAATTTGATCGAATTTAGGGATAAATCCGAATGCGATTTTTTTTATTTTTTATCTTGTATGTAAATATGTATTTTGGTGTATTTTATTTGTATATATAGGCCTTGAAGTGCCACACACACACACACACACACACACACACACACACACATCTCCGATCTCTCCATGTCCCATTCATATCCTCTATGAAGAACTGTTGGCAGGACCCGGTGGTTCCTTCATTCTCCAACACGTCCCTGTTATGGCCCTAATTTAACTGCTTTAGGGAGAAAATACATTTATCCTCGCTCATTCACGTTCTCTCATTAATCCAGATTGCGTTCCTTGTAAGCAGCATGCCCTGAATTCATATAAGCCTTTGGGGCCCTTCAAAACATTCTTCCATTTGCCCTGTGAGGTCCCCTCCCTCTGCTTTGATCTGGGAAGACTGACCCAGCCAAAGTACAACGACTGCATTCCACACCGGCTCTTGGCATTCAAGCCAGCTGCCACTGGCCATTATTCAATTAGTGTGGGTCTAGAGGATCAGGGAAACTGCAGTGGCAGCAATAAAGGCAGTGCTCTTAAAGGGCTACACACCACTAGATCCTGTTTTTATTTGAATACTTATCTCACTTAATATGAATTTATGCATTGATTAATGCAGTGATGCTCCACCATAGCATACCTTCTGCTCACTTTGTTGTGTAGTGCCCTTAGGGCATTCACAGTCATGTGACTATCAAATTTCAAACAAAAGTTTTAGGTAATTATTTTCTCAAAATATTTTACACGACATTTAAAAGATAAAAACAAAGTATTTATTGCTATTCTTACCATATACAAGTATGAATTAGAATGACATTTCTTTCCTATATGACCATGTTGCAATACAATATTCCACAGATCATTACAAAGTGCAAGTATTACCGCAATATAAATATGCAAATATTCATCCAATGTACAGTACAATATTTAAAAGCATGTACACAGCACTGAATCTATGAAGTGGTGGCAGGTGAATATTATATAGCAGTGAAGTGGTTTTATGACTGTGCAAGATAGATTACATAAAATTATGTAGTAGTGCAGAAATGATATATAACAGCACTGTATAAGTATAGCATATAATCACAACATATAAAATACAAGCAGAGTACACACACAGTCTGACTGTGGCTTTGGTTTGGTCCAAACTATTTAGAGATTGTTTTATAACCTTTTCTAGCCCAACTGGAATCAACAACTTTTTTTTTTTTTTAATGTATTTATTTTTTTATTTTTTTCTGAAAGCACTCAGAATGTTCCTTTGTTTGTGACACACTTTCACAAACATGTTGTGAAGATCACATTTTAATACATAAATATTTTTGTATTATTTGTTTAATTGGGTTAACTCCATTTACTTTTTTCATTTAATTATTTTAGGCCATATATACACAGAATGCAAAAACAACCTAAAATGGCTCACAAGCACCACCATATTACATTTTCCACTGTCTTAATGACTTATAAAAGCCCTACAGGGCTTAACTCCAGCATATAATTTTGATCTCTTAAAGCAGTACAGCTCATCATGAGCAATTCAATAAGCTAATGCTGGCCTTCTGTTAATCGATAGTACTGGTTTCAACACAATAGGAGGTAGATGGTTTTCATATTTTACCCTTAAAAACTGGGTTGCATATTACATGATTATAAATAACAACATGACAGTACAGTAATATCAGCCTATGACATAATCTGTATATAACAAAAAACACTTTCACAGATGCAACCAATATATTATGATATTAAATAGCATTTTAATTTTAAATATGTACTGAACTGGAATATAGATTGTATTTGCATACTATGGCTATGGAGTACTGTTAACATTGAGCCATACCAAACTATATACACCAATTCTATAGGATGAATAAAAAAGCTGCAGTAGCTATAGATTTGAATTGCTAATTAAAAAGTGTAAATTATCATATTATGGTGTAAATTATTACTGGTATGTGCAAAGTATGAGGTCCTTCCTAGATAACTGTGTGCTTGAAATGTGATCGAATGACTCAAAGCATGAATGTGTTGACATATTTGGCACAATTATGAAAGACAATCAAGTGGAAAAAATGTGGAAAAAAACAAATTTTATCATATACTAGTTAGTCATTTCAATTTCAAATGTGACAACTTCAAGAATGGCTTAAAATAGCTTGTTTGGTTATTAAATATTTCTGAAACTGCACAGTGCCTGCTTATTAAAACAATAAAAATAAAGCCTGGTGGTATTAGCATAATTCTCCCCACATTAGTTGGTGATTTTAGTTTAGTTTACAATCTTAGAGCCTTGATTCGGAACAATTTAAAACAAGTACACATGTTGGCAAAGAAGTTAAGAGGAAAAAAAACAGGTTTTTAGCTGGTTGATTGTTTTACCTTTAATGCCACATATGAAATTTCCCTGCTGCTGTTTACCCAGGGCTTGAGTTCATCTGGTTCCTTGTGGGTGAAAAAAATTAAACATACATTCGGGCATGAACAAATGTTTGCACACCTTTCCGGATAGCCCAATTGACTTGTTTTCAGGATACATTTAATTTTGCAGAATTATGGCAAATTTGTTGGTGTTTTGTCATCTTCAGCAAAATACGCAATTTGACTTGTAGTGCCAAAACCTATATATAAGATTGTACTTAAAATGCTACAGCGAAAAAGCCCTCTACATATTATATTGTACTGTAAGTGTACTAAGATCTGATAAGTACAGATTTACCTTGTCATCTCAAACTGAATGTGCATTATTTTAATAACAGAAATTTTACAAATTGTACCCTACTTGCACAGAATGTATAGAATTTAGAATAATTTGCTTATCCCTGTTTTACAAATTAAAAATTTATATTTCATTTATTTATTTTTCCATTGATTTATTTTTCCATTAGCAAAAGATGGTATGTTTTACAATAGTACAAATTGTATCACCTGGTGTTAGTGTTATAATGCTTTATCTTGAACCATGGCAGCAATTTATTTGTACTGTTGCCCTGGGAATAGATGCTGGATGGTGGATGTGCTGGGGTTCAGGCAGAACTGGGATGCAGCCGTGAACTCTTGGATGAGCTATTTGTATTGTTATTGTGGCTGAATAGGGCCATCTGCCCACTGCCTGCTGATGACTGTCTTTTCTTGTTGTTCTTGAACAATAAGGACATGATCCTTGGTTATGTGGCCAGGCGTCAGGAAAAACAATAGCAAAGAGGGGAGCACTAGCAGCAGTCTAATGGAGCCCTGATTCTACTTGAACACTTGGTAAACACCAGTTCTGATAAGCCTCCTCATAGGCAAATTAGCCTGGCAGGCAAGAACAATGTCAACGATGCTAATTACCCTGTGCTGTCAACACAAAACAAACACATGCTTTTTTACGAGATACAGCGGCAAATTTCAAGTAAACAAAGTACATATACACATGGTTTCCCTCTGAAGGACACACAAAGGTAGCCGGTACACTCATCGTTTATATATGGATCCTTGTGTTGGACTGTACTTTTAACTGGTTTTCACTCATCCTTTTTTAATATTTATGTTCTTTATGGAGCTTTATGGAGTTTAATCTTATGGCCCTAAAAGACAAATCAGATCTGCACTGTTTTTCGGCTTTCCACATGCCTCCGGAGCAGAATCCCAGAAAGAGAGCATGATTGCCACCTTGGGTTGTTCAAAACCTGCAGCAAATGCATACCCTCTCTGTTTCACATGCTGTGTAAGGAGAGACTGTGGCGTTCTAACTGGATGGTCATCTGCCTGGCCTGGCTGCACAGGCGGTGACTGCTTGCCTCCTGCTGAATTATGGATGTGAGGCAGATGAATATTTCATTTTCTTCTTAGCAGGGGCCTTCAGTGGCAGGGGTAGAGCTAAGTCATGTGACCAGCCTAACCATGGTTGATCTTTTACTTATTGATGTTCGTTTAGCTGAAGCATGCTAATATCAAGGCTGGCAAGGCATGGGCTACATTATCAGTGATGGAACAATTGTTTGGGAGAGACTGAGACATTAGTGATTCAACAGTGTGACTCTGTAATCCTGAATGCAACCTGTGTCTGTTTCTAAATCATCCCACTCAGGGTAAAGTCATTTGGATGGACCATCACTACACATGCCTATTTATCCTGAACAGGAATAAAGCCATTTAAAGCACCACTCAGTGCCTTCTATCCAGCCACTTATGTGCACACTAACATATGTACATACACCCACACATCCTCCTCCACCCTGCCTTCAAGTGGCTAATAGCCAAAGCTGTGCTGAGAGCAATTAGTGTGATTGACAAGTGACAAAATCCTCTTTGCTGGTGTTCAGATTTTATTAATTCCATTGTTTAATCAGGCACACCATTTAATCATCGCATTTGAATAGGGGCTTTTTAGTAGTTGCCAACAGAACAGGATGACCAAGCACTTCAGTGGCAGCCAGGCATTGCCTCAGCTTCTTGTTAGCTCATGATCACGGTCCATCAAAACAATTTCACACATGGACAGCAAACCTTAATGGCACTTTGCAAATGGTGTTGAGGTGTGGCTCGCTCTGAGGAAATGACAGAGTGAGCCTACGGGATAAGCTTTAGTGCATCTGTGTTCTGCAACAACAATGGCCCATGGCCCATTAGTGTACCGATGAGAGAGCCTCCGCATGGTGACAACAATGGACATCTCATTTCAGTCATGCATGTTAGCTGGACACAGTGGGAGACCTGGCAATGTACTCTTTTGCCCTCAAATTGCATAGGCTCTTAACAAGGCAAGTGTTACATTTCATATGACCTGCAGGTGATTCTCAAAGTGAAGATGTGTGCCTAGTGTGCAAGATGTATGCTCTGTATATCAAGAGTTGTGAGGGCAACATTGTCCAAGATCGACTTCATTAAGGCACAACTGGCTTTGTTCTGCTCCAGAGACAGAGTAGGAAGGTTGCTTAGTTTACCAAGCCTTCAGGGGCCTTGGTGTGGGAACTATGGAAATTTTGTGGATTAAACAATAGCTTTCATTGGTCAGTCTGGTTCTCACACATCATTTAAAATGACCAGGAACCAAATACTTTTTTGGTAAATGTGATCTGGCTTTTATCTACGTCACTGGGGATTTCTTGTTTATTTTTATTTTTTTACTTTCATATCAGCAAAAGAGTTGTTGATGCTCATTAGGCTGGAAAAGATAACAAAACAATCTCTAAAGAGACCCCACCAAATCATACATTTGAGTTATTTCAAGGCCATTATTTGGTTTAACAACAAAGAACACTCCAAGAGCAATTCATTTACTGCAAGGTCAGAAAAGACCAGAGGAAAAATTCAAAGCAACTAAAGACCTCACTCATATTGTCTAATAATAATGATCATAAGTTCATGAGTTCACAATCAGGAGAATAGGAGTGCCGTATAACAATGGTGTGCATGGCAGGGTTACAAGGCCATTTCTCTCTATGTGCATCTGAATATATGTATACTTAATGTGTATATACAGTCGATTCCTGGTAATAGGACCACCGGTTAATGGGACAAGCCGCTTATTCGGACCAAATACTAAAGTACAGAAACAAATTCTATTATATACGTGTAATGTTATTTGCCTATTTGG
>JAUZSV010069895.1:0-14697 GCA_034780495.1 Parotocinclus cesarpintoi
GTTTATACATAGATATGTGTAGGTATCTGTAAGTATAAACCTAGGTAAATTATATATATATATATATAATTTTAATAAACAAAAATGTAAGGGTTAAGAAGTGAGGTGACTTGAGTCCCTTGATGGTAACCATGGAAAAAGATTTAAAGAATGATATAAAGGGAGACCAACACCTATAAAAGCTGTCAGGTGAGCCCCTCAAACCAAACTTAATTTTCTCATGATGTAAAAAGAACATTGCAGCCAAAGTGAGTAGGAGGGGGAAGAACATGATTTCAAACTAAGAAGTATTCTTCTCTTGGCTAACAGGAGGGAGAAAGCAATGCTGTCCAGTTCTCTGGAGTTCCATTGGAATCTATCGAGAGGGACACCAAAAATGGCCGATTTGGGAAATTGCTCCAACTGTTTGTTAAATACTGATGAGAGGAAAGAGAAAACAAAATTGAAAAAAAAATTGTCTTAGTTTGGGACATAAATATTAAGACTTTTGAGCTGTTCCTGTTGTACATTCATTCTGAAGCTCAGTTTGAATTTGTTCAAATTATATACAAGTTCCAAGTTTATTCTGCAGCATTTGGGCAATCTTCCACTGTAATCTCTGATCAAATTATCTATTTCATCCATGTCCAGAGCATTCATTATTTAAACGTCTTAAAACTATTATCTTAATATGTTTAATATTAAGAACTTAATATCTCCATATGTTTAACTTGTCAGATTTTTTATTAATTGTGAATAAAAGATGGTAAACATACATGAACTCCAGTTATCACTTACAAATTATAGAGTGGCAAATTATAGAGTTTTGAGTAAAACTTACAAGTAATTAAAAGCAAAACAAAAATTGCTTATGTACTCAGTGGCCCTTTATAAAACAGTCACTACCCTTTACCTTGCAATGTAAGACCACCACATGCTGGGAATCAGAGTTTAACCAGTTCTCTATGGCTTTGCACATAGAACAGATCTTGTCCAGTGGGGGAGCATGAAGGTCTGGCCAGCCAAAATTATGGACCTAGGGCAGAGCATGACACAAAAACGTAATGTAATGTAACTGCAAATGCACTATAAGGGGGCGGGGCATACTGAGAGGCACTGTGGTTTTCAATACAACACATTATGTTGCCATTGTTTCTTTATGGAGATCATATTCTAAAATGATGTGGACCTGTTAGCAGTGGGTGTGAATAGCAAATTCATCACTCAATTGAACTTGAAAACCAATAGCCTATATTGAAATAAAAGACAAGTTGTGTTATGTTCACAAAAAAATTACCTTAGGGTTAAGTCTGGTGATGTCATGCCTTCTTTCAGAAAGGTTTAGCAGCTGCAGAGGAAAATCAACATATGAAAAAACAGGAACTTTTGTAAATGACAAAACATGACTTTTTGTAAATCCTGAACTGCAAATACAATGCTACTGACCAAAAACTTGTTTTGGTGTTTGGACTTTAGCAGGGTGGCCACCTCTTTAATATTGAGTCGATACCGTTGCTCTTCCAGTACAGGAGAAAAAAAGACAGAAATAATACGCTCGGTAACGTAGGTGAGATCAAAGTCATATTGGCGCTCCATTACCCTGTCCATCACTCGATCTGTGCTTAAACTTCTGGAAAAAGGAAGACGATTGTCGAGACTAAAAATACGGCATGTCAGGAAAGAGAAGCTTCTACCCATTAGTAGCAGTTAGTATTTACACTAGAGTTGGTGCATAGATAAATCAACATAATGTACAATGAGTTACAAATATGCTGAGGTTAGCAATGATGATGTCTATAAAGTATATTACCTTGGTAGGGTGTTCCTCTGTTTGATCAATGTTAAAGACTTGGTGGAGCCCTGAAAAGAAAAGATTGTTGGTGTTTCTTTATAGAATGTTATACTTCCATGATTGCCTGAAGCTGACCATAATCAAATAACCTGTTTTGTAAATTATGTAAAAGTTCATCTGTATTATTGTTAAGAATGTATGAAATTAAATAGTACACTGCAAAAGCATAAAAATGCGTTTACACAAGACAGCCATAACGTTGCCACCGCCATTGAAAGTGTAATACTTTTGAAATCCTTTAATTGCAGCAGTATTTCCTAATGGCAGTGGTCTCAATCATCAGGATAATGCACCAGGCAGCACAGCAAAAAATCTTCATGATGGTGAAGAACATGATGAAGAATTCAGTGTGTTGACTTGACAAGCAAATTCTTCAGATCGCAATCCAGTTTAGTATTTTAGCTTTGTAGGGCAGCATTAGTGGTAATGTGGCAATGCCGATGCTGGCAGTAACACGGAGCCATTGAAGGGATAGCCACAGAGTGACATAAGCAAACTTTTGATAAACAGAAATCCAGATATGCTTACCGCATTTGGAATCAGTTAAAGGGGGTTGATTGTGGAACAGCCAGTAGAATATTGCAATAGTCTAGAGCTGATATAGCAACTGATTGGACAAACACCTTTGTCCCTTTACTGGAGAGAAATTTTTGGTAGAAATCTGGCCTATGGCTGTATGTTTTTTCTAAATTTAGATAAAACAGTTAATTCATAATATTAGAATGTCTAACATATTATTAAACATGAATAATAATAATATATTATAATATATTAATTACAATTATTATATATTATAATACATTAATAAAATATTATTTAAAATAAATTGTATTTAGTAATACTTAAAAAAAAATTCCAACTTTGTATACACTAGTGTAGAGAAGACATTTGTATCGAATTTTCCTCTGGTTTCAAAAACCTCTGGTTTATTACGCACAAACACTCATCTTGAGCTTTCAACCAACCAATTAGAATGTGTATTTCGCTCAACCCTGGATATGGTTGCTCCTTTTAAGGACAAATGCTAGAACCCTGGTATAATGACCACACCTGTACTTGAAGCAAATTTCTCATAATTGGCTCCCCAGCTATGGAATAAACTTTCCACTTTAGTTCAAGATTGACAGACAATCTCCAAATTTTGAAGTCTAGGCTAAAACATTCTTATTTACTTAGATTTTGGTTAGATTTAGACTGGGATGCATGGCTCAAGTTGGTTCTTGCCTCTTGGCTGTGTTAACCTCTGGTTCTTCCCCTTCTAGCTATGCTGCTGCTGGGATCAGTAATTGTTAATAGACTCTGTGCTCCTAACTCATCCAACTACAAGTTCTCTTTTCTCTCTGAGCTGATGTTCTTGTACCAGTTCCAGCACCAATTCCACTATTCCCGGGTCACACCGGATATAACTCCCTCCATTATTTAGTTATTATGAGACGATGTACCTCCAATAACAAAAATAGCTGAGGACTCATTATCTTAAATATATTTAGTTATTTAATTAAAATTTTATTATTTAATTTTTTGTATTTTTTTTTACTAAAAATACAACTTAACTATTTCAATTAACATCTTGGCCACCCGAGGAGGATGGGGGTCCCTTTCGAGTCTTGGTTCTCCCTTCTATATTTAGGGAGTTTTTCCTTGGCACTGTTGTCCTAGGCTTGCTTAATTTGGAATTGGCCTTTTAAGATAATATAATATTGTAAAGCTGCTTTGAGACAATGCTCCACTGTAAAAGCGCTATATAAATAAACTTTAATTTGACTGGCTTATTAGATTCAATTTCTACATATTTGCTCAAAAGTTTATACAGAGTATTATAGAACCACAGATTATTATTTAAAATTCATCCCTTATTACCTATGGTTATGTACCATAATAAAAACCCTGCTTAAAAAGGCATTACCCTTGTGTGCTTTCTAATTATAGACCAATTTAAATTCTACCTTTCCTCTCCAAAATCTCAGAAAAAGCTGTCTATCAGCAGCTCTGTAGTTACCTCAAAAGTAACGGTATGTATGAAATGTTTCAGTCAAGATTCAGGCCTCAACATAGTACTGAAACAGCATCTATTAATATCAGCAGTAGGGCTGTGAATCTTTGGGAATCCCACAATTCGATTCAGAATCGACTCTTGGGGTCACGGTTCGATTTTTTTCCGATTCTTTCCAATCCAAACGATTCGATTCAAAAACGATTATTTTCCGATTCAAAAACGATTCTCGATTCAAAACGATCAAAGGATCTACTACAGTCTGCTGGCATGAAAGCAGAGTACATTTATAAAGATTTTATAATTGTAAAGGTTTTATCAACCTATTGCAATAATGTAAACACACAAAGGTAAATCCAAGACAACATGTCTGATTTATTTATGCTTGCACGCATTTTTTAAACTTGTACAAACACAACACAATATCTTTAAGGCTGACACTCAAGCTACTTGAACTTCTCACAGTTATCAGAACACTACATTAAAGTAATAAAACTGTAGTAAAATAACTAAAATTGATAGGCTTATGCTAGCTGCCAGAACTTGCCACTACTCAAAACTTAAATTATACAAAAATACTGCTCTTTCTGTAAAAACAACAAAATGTTTCGTACAAGAACTAGGCTTAGGCTAGCTGCCTATTTCTGAGAACATGCCACTTCCAGAAATAAAATTACACTTTTTTCCTTAACAAATCACAAAAAAGACAAATATATGAAAGTGCTTCCAAAAATAAAAGTGCTGTTGCATTAATAAAATGGGTAGGCTTAGGTTAGCTGCCAGACCTTCCACTTCACAGATGAAATAAAACAATACATACTGTAACCCCTCTTTGTGTAAAAACTACAAAACAAAAGGTTTATAGCAGCCTCTATAAAGAAATAGGCATTGTCTTTAGATTTCTGAGAGCATGCAAAATGAAATTAAACACATACTGTTCTCTTAATTTCTTAAAAGCAAATCACAAAAATGTTTAACAACTGGCAGTAATCAAATCTGTAGGTTCTTCTGCAGGAAAATGAGCTGATCTACATGCTCTGAAGAAAGACAGCTCCTCTGAGCTGTCACTACATCTCCAGCAGTGTAGAATACTCTCTCTGCTGCCACACTTGTACCAGGGATACATAGATAACGTTTAGCTAATCTGGCTAGTAGAGGGAAATCTCTCTCATTGGACTTCCACCAGTGAACTCTAGGTGATGTCTTTCCAGGTGAGAACGGGGATTTGAAGTATTCCCGAAATACTTTACTTTAACGTTGCAATATCTGCAAATCGCATGAGTCATGTCAAGCCCTTTTTTTTTACCGGGCCGGGTTGCCGGTAAAATCCAAAGTGTTTGCGAATGTTTGCTTTCAACCGCGGAGCCGATTGGATTTCTTTTTCTTCATCCTCCATACTTTAACGCCACGACACTACACACCCCTCTGTAGCCTACTAGGCTTGCATGCCTGTACATAGCCCGCGCTGCTTCCTTGTTTTGCCTAGCACTACGGTGGCTGAGAAGACACACCCGCAAAAAAAATTTCGATTTTTTGAAAATGAGAATCGATACTGAATCGTTTAATGTTAGAAACGCGGTTCGAGCTCGAATCGATTTTTTCCTGCACCCCTACTACTTAGCTAGCTACAATGTTTACAAGGATCTGCTAACTGCTAATATATTTCAGGTTCCTGAGACCTGCTTGTTCAATAGTATGTACATTATATTCAAATTTGTAGTATATTGTGAATACTGTGGTATACTATTTAGTATTAATAGAAGAGTAGCATTAGCAGATAGCTATAAATTTAACAATGGGTCAACAGTTAAGAGTTAAGAGAGTGGCTAGCTTTCTGCAAGTATTACTATTACTTATTGTTATAACAGTTTTTAATGGATGAACCTACTTAAAATATGACTACTACTGTAAATGTGGATATAATTTCCCAACTAGTAAACACAGCTCTGAGAATAAAACGTTTAGAAGAACAGACAAAGAACATGTAGCATATTAGCAGTTAGCAGACCCCACCCCCCAAAAACCGAGCTAGATTATTAGATAGCTATCCTGTCCATTTTGTTCTTGACATTCTGCTATATGATAAAGACTGCAAATAGAAAAGAAACCCAAAAAATATTGTAGATATGACAATAATTTTGTGAAATGTGAAATAAACAGATATTAGAGCATGTAAATCAAGAACATGTAGCATATTAGCACTTAGAAAGCCACAACGAATGCTTTTTTTTAAACCACAGTTTTGTTCTTAGCAAACTTTCATGCAAAACGAACTTCGGAGCTACATTAATAAAAAAAAAAAAAAACAGGCAGGAAACGGTAAAGGAAGAAAAGCGAAGGTTGCTACAGCCTGTTTGTTCTCTAGACAAACTGACAGCAACGCGAACCGAGGCAGCCAAGCGTTTTAGCGAGAGACGCTTTCTCATCCTCGCCCTCCCTGTCTCTTTTCATTCCGTTGGTACCATGTCCGGCAGTAAGCAGGAGTGAATAAAAGCCACCATCAGTGTAAACAAAGGCATTGCACGCCGATGCTGGCTGCTGAGTGTTTCCAGTCTCGCATTAAATTAGAGGGGTCTTTATGAGACGAGGGCAAATGTAATTTCAGCCTGCATTATCATCCAGGCACACATGAGAGAGACAGGAGAGGGAACGTCTGAGGTAAAAACCAAGAAGCACAGCGATCATTATACACTTTAAACAAAGGTCTCCCAAAATCTGGGCAGTATCCTGAGCAGATATATCAACACTTTACAGTTTATACAATCCAAGCACATAAGGGTCTTTCACAAAAGGGTTAGTACCCTTGTACCTGTACCCTCAAACTTCTAATTAATTCCCAAGTACCGAAACCGTTGAGCCTTCAGTACCACTCATACAACTCTGCACTGTCTATAAATTAAACATCACTATCCAGTGTCACTCCGATCAAGACGGGTTATTTTAAGCTTAGTTCCTCGTGATTTTAAGACTCTCAGTGATTTTTTTCTTTCACATATCGGATTCTGCTTTGCATATAGACCCTGGTGTCTGTAAAACTGCCGTTTTTTTAAATACTAACTTAAATTTTAATATTTATTGACTTTGTAATACTTACTTAATTTTACTATTACTGTAATATATTTTTAAGTATTTACTTAATTAACATCTAGGCCACCCATGGAGGATGGGTCCCTTTTTGAGTCTTGGTCCTCCCAAGGTTTTTCCCTACTACTTTCAGGGAGTTTTTCCTTTCCACTGTCACCCTAGGCTAGCTCAATTTGGGAGTGGCCTTTGAAGATAATATAAGATTGTAAAGCTGCTTTGAGACAATGCTCCGTTGTAAAAAGCGCTATAGAAATAAATTTGACTTGACCTGACTTTTACGTGTCACATTTAAGGTATTAGGCCAACCAGAGACCCTGAAGGACCTCAACAAACCTTAGAATTGATCCTACAGGACCTAAGGTGTGCTTTTAGTGCAAAAGAATGTCACCCACTTGGCATCTTAAGGGCCGTTAAAAACCTTTTTCCAGATTCAGTTCAAGATCTTTCACAATAGTTCCACTGGGCTGAGATTTGGGGACTGTAAAACAAGACGGCACCCCATAGTCCAGCAAATATACTTACTGACAAAAAAAGTTGGGACTGAACATAATTTTATATGTCTGAACATTATGATGATATACATACATATACGTGATTGCATTATTATAACAAATATATTTATTGGGGAAAGCTGTACAATTGAAAGGAGCCTCCAGTTCTCAGCCGCCTCTGATCTAGATGCAATATATCCATAGAGCATCCTGCAGCACATTTGCTCACAGGTTCTGCACACTGTTAGGTTGCCAAAGCCAGCGTCCCAGATGGACCCATAAATGCTAGATTGGCGTTAAATCTGGCGACCGGGCAGGCCAAGGAAGCGTTGCAAGTTAGGCGAAGATGTTCTTGGTAAACCTTTACTGTGTGTGCTAAAGCATTCTACTCCTGAATAAGGGCAGTTGGAAGCCCTGATATGAGAGGTATGTGACTGCAGGATGTCCTGCACATATGGCTGAACTATTAGTGTCCCTCGTATCACTACTAGTGGTGACTGGCCTCTATACAAACCTGGCAGTCGGATTTGTCACTAAAGTTGATACCAGTCTGTAGCGGTCCAGGTTTCTCCTTCACAGCAGCACTTTAAAGGAAGGCACCAATCTGATTTTTCTATCTGAGTTTTATTTGGTCAACGAGTTTGCTTGTAATAAACTACAGGGTAACTGTACTATGTCTAAGGAAACCATTTTGACTTCACTGCCTTGTACACTCATTCTACTCTACTACTATGTCAATGTAGATGCTAAATGCACTCAAGTGGACTCATGCAAGCCTTTCACAGTCATTTAAAAAGACACGCAGCTACATTCAGTTCTACCCGACAACTGTTTAATTAAACGGTGTTTAATAGAGACTTTGATACAAAGCTCAGCAGTGGAGCAGCAGGCTGTTGAGCTTTAACTTAGCAGGACACTCCTGGATGTGTGCTGTGGTCTCGCCTCTATCCTCAATAGTTGACTGAGTTCAGAAGAGCCGCTTATTATTCTAAGCATCCTGCCTGTAATTGCTATAAAATCTCGCCTCGTTTTAAGCTCTCGTTTAATTTAATGCTGATTAGTTTCCGTGCGGTTCCGCTGTCTAAACTCATCCGGGCGACGCTTCCGGTGCAACGCGGTCCTTCTGCACTTTTGAATGAGCTTGTACTCGCATGCAGGCTATACATCAGCCAAGTAAGACACTTAATCGAAAAAGTCCAACTCTTACTGCTAGAAGGCACGGACATGAAGCATGATCAGGATCAGTGGGTGATAAATAAAATGAACTATCTCAGCCGGATACCTGCTGAAATCCCAAACAATGAAATGTATCATATAGGAAATTATTTTTTATTATGTCATTTGCAAAAAAACGCTTTATAATTACTAGAGGGGTTTGTTGGTTATGTTAAGAACAGCTACATATATATATATAAATTTCCATGTCCCATTTATTCTAGATAACCATTATGTTAAGATTTTATTTCACTGGTGGTTCGGTGACTCAAGTTTACTTAAGACTGCAAAAATTACACATAAAAAAAGATTTTTTGAGCCAACATTTTAAAAGTCGGAGATCGTTAAGAGCTTTTTACCATGGCATTGGGGTTATTTTTGTCTCTAGATTGAGGTTTGGGCTTTTTGCCACACACTAGATTAATTATACCTATATATTAAAACACGCTCTCTCAGCCAGAATATGCTTTTTTATTGATTTAAAGTGACCCTTCTCTCTAATGGGCCCAAATCATGCCAAAAAAGTCTCCTAGAGCCTTCTAGTTTTCCTTTTTATTTTTTACCTCTTTTTCTGGCACAATTAGTTTCCGCCAAGGGAGTAGAACTCGCAATCACCGACCGATTTTCAGGAGGAACAGACTTTAATCCCCATGTCCATCTGTCAACTCTGGCTCTGCCTCGATTGGCCAACATGAGGCTCTCTTGGAGCATCAGGTTGATGTTCAGTCCTGCATCGCTCAGAAATGCTTAACTAAGTCTGTGTAGTGTCCGAACAGTTCAGCAGTAACAGAATTCTCATGTAGGTATCTTCTCACTATAATGGCTGTTCCCCAGTCTGTATAAAAGACTGTCAGAACAATACATCGACAATAGTGTGTGTTACATGTAAATACTATTTATTATTTATTCTTTATTATTAAATCATAGGCCACCAGCAATGTATAATTAATTAATGTCTCTTTATTAGAACCTGAAAATGTATAACATATGTATGTAGAATAAAACAAAATTTAAAAAATCTATTACTACAATAATTTATTGTGACCTCACACACCAGCAATAGCAACACCTGGCAGCTTTATTATTACGTCAAGTTGACCCTTCTACAGTCTAAAGACGCTTTTTCTGAAGAGTACCAACCAAGAATGCATTTTATATAAGGAGAACATGGTGAAAAATCAAAGATTTGCTAAATCTCACAAAGTCTTGTATGAACATCGGTAGAAAAGTGTGTTTATAAAGTGCCAACCCCAAGTCTGTTTAATTTTTAGATCCAATCCTCAACAATGGTATATATGGTCATTATAAGATTGCTAAAACAAGAAATCTAATGGTGGCCTAAGACTTTTGCACAGATCTAGAAGTTAAAAACGGAGCCCTTCATCCAATCATTGTTCTTGAAATGACTACGATTTGGTAAATCACACTGCAAGAGCTAAATAAATGACGTATTGGCTCTGGTGTGAATTTGAATCCTTTGGACAGTCCACCATCATTCCACCAGTTCCACCAGTCCACCAGTCATTAGGACGGGGGGGATTTGTGTTAACTCCATGCTTCACATCTAACCGAAGAATCCAAACATGCCAAGATGAGACTGACTACCTTGTTTCTTCTCTCTTTGGTTGCCTTGACACTAGACATGCATCGCTGCAGGTTCGCTGCCTGCGTAATTGCCTATTGAGAATAAAGTGCTGGTCCGTGTGTGTTTGTTGAGATTAGCAAAACTATTTCAATGCTTTAGAGCACAGGTGCTGATGGAATTCTTCATTTTAGCGCTTGGGCTGGATGCACGTGCACGTGAGCGTACATTTGATGGATTAACCCCGGTTTTGGGCTTGATTCGATTGGAGTGGATTTCGTTATTATGACAGTTTTTAACGCCTTAATCTCTTGTGTGCATAAATTGTACGTGTTGCGGGTCTGTGTGCAGGTGAATGACTGTGTACAGGCTCTGCTGTGTAAAATGCTGTGTATATGTATGTGAAAGAGATTTGGCACACAAAGCGCCTCTGGGAAGGTACTTCAGCTTGAAGGCACCACAGCAGAAATTCCCAATAGACGTTGCGAATTCCATGAGTAATGAAGTAGTGTGTGTGTGTGTGTGTGTGTGTGTGTGTGTGTAGACAGACAGGTAGACGTCAAACCCATGCTGCTTTGCTGAACATGTTCCCCTCAAATACAAAGCAATTTGTCTAAAGGAACCTCCGAAAACCTTCAATGACTTGCTGTTTTTTTTGTTGTTGTTTTTTTCTAACACTGGTACAGTCCTTGAAACTGTCACTTGAACAGAGACATTTTTTTCATCCACAACTCTTTTATATGTTTGATGAATCTGACCCTGAATTCGCACTCGCAATTGCAAGTCACAGATGTCGCTCCGGGTTTATGTCTCTCTTTCAAACCTTTTACCTTCCCTGCCTACGGGCACTCAACAGCGCTAGTCTGAGAACAGAAATATATGCAGGCTTACCGCAGTCCAAACAACTACAATAATAAATCGCCCTCTGCATAAAAACACACCAATTTCTCCATCTAGCTATGAATATATCTGTCTATCCATCCACTAAACTTGGACAGTGGTAGCCTAGCGGTTAAGGTACTATACTCGAGATCAGAAGGTCCAGGGTTCAAATCCCACCAGTCACTGCCAAGCTGTCACTATTGGGTCCTTAAGCAAGGCCCTTAACCCTTAATGGCTTGGCTTGTAAGAACGTCTGCTAGATGCTGTAAATTAAATTTCATTTAGTTATTAGGAGACTCTAATTAGTTATTATGTGCCTCCAAGGACTTCCTGCTGAGGACTCATTTTAATATCTAGTTTGTTATTTATTTTGGATTGTATTACTAATTTAAATTGTATTATTAAGTTAAATTATATTATTTACCTAATTTTACTAGTACTTGAATATACCTTTAAGTAATTATTCAATTGACATCTAGGATTCCCTTTTTGGATCTTGGTCCTTCCAAGGTTTCTTCCTTCTACTTTTTTTCCTTTTTTTTCATTGCCACTGACGCCCTAGGCTTGCTCAATTTGGGATTGGCCTTTGAAGATAATATAAGATTGTAAAGCTGCTTTGAGACAATACTTCATTGTACAAAGTGCTACAGAAATAAAATTGAATTTGTTATTCGAATTTCCTAATAATGAAAGTAAGCACCAACTGGCCACAACTGACCTCACCCGCCTAAATCCCTGTTGTATAAGGCTGCCTACCTGTGTTCCATTTTATTTTCATTATTTCACTGCTAAATTTCATATTGGTAATCCATCAGTGTTCTTCTTAATCTCTCGTTTTCTCAGAAACGGAAAGCTGAATCACACAGATTGAACAGCTGTTATGTTGATCCGTGCTACAGCTAACACGACCTCTCTGACTTCGTAAAAATAAAACCAAAGACGCATAAAGAAACATTTATGAAGCTTTGTGTTCTCAGCTTTTTGTCCACCTGCACATTAGCTAATGGATGGGATGGGATGAGAAGAACCTCTGCAGAGATGTTTGCCAGTACACCATCAGCTGATCTAATCTAGCATTAGAGGAATACACGTGATGAGATGACAAGCTTATGCTAGAGCAGATGCCCCAAAGCAGGGCAGGTGGTGAACAAACTCATGCAAATAGTGCAGAAAAAGCCGTACATGATACAAATAGCAGACGTTCACTAGAGACCACAGAGCACATCTAATCCTTTGTTAGTGTAATAAAACTTTTAGGTTATAATTAACCTATATAAAGTAATAATCTTATTTCAACTATATAAGATCATCTGCATGAGCTCCTGATTATGTTCAGTGCTAAATTATGCTTCTTCATGCTAACAATCTGGACATCGTGGGCTTATATTACATATTCAAGATATGTTCCATGTGTCATTTTTACACCATTTCTGCTAAAGCGCATCGCTTTAATATTACCAGTGATTTCTCTTCCTAATGCCAGAAACTGAGCAATATAAAATGACTAAAAGAAATTGAATTAGATGTTTGTTCATACATTACTGGGCTCACTTGCCCAATAGGTCCAGAAGATCTGAGGGTATGACCAATGGGGTTGATTTGACTCTAATAGATAAGCATTTATAAAATCGGGAAAGTGTCTGTCTCAAAACCTAGTGAGCAGTTGATGTCATAGTATGTGCGATACCGACAAGAAGGCTGTCCCAATTCTTATAAATGCTGCCTACTAGAGGTGAGAATCTTCATGCTAGGCATTTCACAATTTTTATTTGATTACAAATTATAGGGGTGTGATTAGATGATTAATTAACTGATTAACTTACTTTTTTTATACAATAGTTATTTTTTCATGACCTTGGTTTTGCTCTTATTGTAGATCATGGGATCGCTGTGTCAGTAATGCAGGCCTTAAACCAAATGAAATTTCAAGCGATTTCGCATTACCGTTACATTTTTGGAATGTAATACACAAAAATGAGGTTATATTTTAAAATAAATATAAAGAGGATTCACAAGAACTCTTGGATAATCTGATCCTGTCCATGTCCCATCACTGTCAGTGTGTTTTGGTACTCTTGGGTGATCATACACCCTACTGAACAGTCAATGTGTGGCACTCTGGTCCAGTTTAACCTGCTTCTGTTCATCCTCATTAATATATCACTTACTACTCAATCATTATTTGTGTGATCAAACTACTTTCTTTGATGTTTCATTTCCTTTTCTGATGATTTTGCTTAATGAAATAAAATCAAATGCTTCTTTATTTAATAACATCATAATCATTTTGAAATATCCCCTCATTTACAGTGTAATTAGACCCAATTAGAGTTGAGCTTGGTGTAAGGTGTAAGTCCATCTTTATCTCTTCTTGGCGATTCGATTAAATCAACCTTGTTTAGTATTATCATTAGTCTTAATTCTTAATTTTGTAAACCATAATGTGTTTGACTGTATTGATCTATGTCACTTTAATGTTGAGTGTTGATTGTATTTAATTTATGTAGTTCTATTTTGAAGCGCCTTTGCGTTCTGTGAAAGGAGCTATACAAGTGGAATATATTATTATTATTGTTATTATTATTATTATTATTATTATTATTATTATTACACATATCCACTAGCATGCCGCATGTCATCTTCTAAACTAAAGTAAACCCAATTGTTATTAAAGTGACAAACTATTATTATAACAGGTGAAAAAATGTGGTCTAAGGTAGAAAGAGCTCAAATGGTAGGGATGAATAAAACATGACACATATTCCTATTCGAGTGCTTTGACTCAGAAACCTTCTAACTGATATCAATATTTAAGTTAAGATAGAGAATCTGGAAGCCAGGGATTCAGGTCCTGAGTCACACCAAGATTCATTTTTATATAGGTTCAGGCAGTACGTGTGATTAATCCAGTTAAAATAAACCAGAATCTGTTGAGAAAAATGCTAAAACCGATAAACGGTTAAGCAGCGTTGCACAAATTTAAAATAATAGTAATAACCTGCTTAGATATAGAGGAAGATATGGAAAGCCAAAAAAGTCATAAAGAACAACGATATTAATGAAATCTGCCTCAGCAGAGAGGCCACTAATGTTGTCACTTTTCCAATGAATAAAACCGTTGATTAACAAAAAACTTGATTCCAAATGATCAAAAGACTAGAAACAAAGGTTAACCATTTAAATAAATCACCCTATTGTAGCGTCAACATAATTAATTAAAAACAGTCAATTTTTCTTTCTGAAGAATAACAATTCAAAATACTGTGTACTTTTCTTGTCGGAAAATGTCAACAAAAAACCCATTACATTTAATTAAAAAAATAATTTCTAAAATAAGTTTTTGTGAGAAATCCCGCTTGTGACTCTCTCCTTGGTTCCTGCTATCTCGATTTCCCGCTATCCCTGTTCTTTGTTAGCGTTTGTTGTTTTGTTCCTGTGCTTATCCAGCTTTAGTTTAGCCTCTTCCTCGCCCTCTGTAGTGGTCAGTGTAGGGGTTTCATCTCCAGTGTTTCCCTGTCTGTCTAAACCCCTGTTGTTTTGCTTTGTTGTTTTGCTCGGTGTGTGCTCTGCTCCCTGTCTCCCCTCCAGGGCTCCAGCTCGACCCTGGTTCCCGGTCTCG
>JAUZSV010070006.1:0-14696 GCA_034780495.1 Parotocinclus cesarpintoi
GAGGACACTAGTCAAGTCCCTGGAAAAAACGCCTTGTTGGTACGACAGGGTCACAGATCATTTTCTTGAAAAGGAACGGAGGGTAGAATTTACATTTAAATAAACCGACACATTTTATGATGTAGGCCGAAATTGAGCTTCCCCTCCTTGAAAGACCAGCATCCAGTCAGTGTGGTATCTCAGTGAATCCAGATGTTGCTATTGCTCAAGTGTAAGTGGTGGAAACACTAAATATGTGCCACTGTAGCCTATAGAACATTCTCAGTATTCTAACAAATAGACTAGATAAATATTTATATATATTTATTATACCTATCGGAGCAATAGTATATCTAATCTAAGGGTGGCTTAAGACTTTAGCACAGTACTCTATAATAATTCCGAAGCTAAGTGATCATGAAATTGGTCACTACTTGTGTAGTTTTTGTGGTGAGCAGCATTCGGGTGTCATTGAGCAGAATATGTTTCATATTCCTAGTCATTCCTCGTTATCTGTACCTACCTTAACGAGGCCGAGCTGGAACATGGAAGGAGTAACCTGAGGCGGCTGGGAAGCTGCTGACATTACAGTTCTTCTGCACTCAAAGTTCATTTGTACAAACTGTTCTGTATGATATATGCATATTCTGTAGATTTAATAAATGTCATTACTTTAAAACAGTTCAGAGGTTTTGCAGGCATCAAGTTGCATGCCTTGTGAGATAAAATCAGTGCCGATTTAGGAGCTTACTCGCTTTATTGACTCTTAGAAAGCATGAGAAGCTTTTCCAGTAACAGGATTGATAGCTCAGTCACTCTGATTTCTCATTCCTTTATATTATGTTCTGTGGTTACATTGGTTCTTAGCTCCCTAGTACTGGATAACATAACATAAATTATTTGTACTGTCAGCCAGAGAAATGCGTTGCAGGGATTTATCTAGGTCTGATTTGCTTTTTAAATTCTGCAGAAGTACAGAACTGGGTCATGATACTTTTGCTCTTGCACTTACTTTGTCCTTCTGTTGCTTTTTTTTTCTTTCCCTCTCTCTCTCTTACTGTGAAAGCTGTGCCTTGGAAGGCCTGGACCGGGCAGGGCATCTGAATGGGTGGTGACTTCCTTTTTGAAAAACATGTCATTAATCCAAGAGAACACATTCTTTCCCATCACAAGATAACTAAGAGGAAAGTGGTTCGTGGTCCCGCATAGTCAAGCACTGCAGATTTCCCTCTGTCTGTCTGTCTGTCTGTCTGTCTCTCTCTCTCTCTCTCTCTCTCTCTGTCTCTGTCTCTCTCTCTCTCTCTCTGTCTCTGTCTCTCGGTCTTTCTGCATGTCTCTCTGTCTCTGTCTCTCGGTCTTTCTGCATGTCTCTCTCTCGGTCTTTCTGCATGTCTCTCTGTCTTTCTGCATGTCTCTCTGTCTCTGTCTCTCGGTCTTTCTGCATGTCTCTGTCTCTGTCTTTCTGCATGTCTCTCTGTCTTTCTGCATGTCTCTCTGTCTCTGTCTCTCGGTCTTTCTGCATGTCTCTCGGTCTTTCTGCATGTCTCTCTGTCTCTCGGTCTTTCTGCATGTCTCTCGGTCTTTCTGCATGTCTCTTTGTCTCTGTCTCTCGGTCTTTCTGCATGTCTCTTGGTCTTTCTGCAGGTCTTTCTGCATGTCTCTTGGTCTTTCTGCAGGTCTTTCTGCATGTCTCTCGGTCTGTTTCTCGGTCTTTCTGCATGTCTCTTGGTCTGTCTCTCTCTCTTGGACAGGTATGTGGGGTAAGAAAGTCTGAATCAGTATACAGCGTAGAAACCATGGTAATGTCCCTGGCCAGTTGTAATGATATAATCCTGCCCTTCACTATTTTCAATCTTATCTTGTAATCGTACTAGCACTAGCATTACGTGACCTGCTCGACACTCACTGATATCTCCGACCGCAGTTTGTTCAGACGTTCCTCCAGTGTTGGTTTGTGGCTTGTTTTGTTAGCCGGGGAACACACCCAAAGTTTAGTCCAACATTTGCTCTGTCATGTCCGCACTGAAGCCGTACTGAATGCTGCACTTGCACGCATCTTGGCAGGAGCCTCTGTCTGCTTCCTGACACTTACATAAAGTTCAGGCCTCTCATTTATCAAAATTGCATAACAAAAATCCTAACTATGTTCTTTCATGTCATGAGCACAGTACAACGTCTGTGTGAACGTTACTGCTGCTTACACAAACACATTCAGCTGCAAGTGTTACAAAAACACACTTCTGAAGAGATGGACTGGAGGGGTTTATTAGGGGGCTGGTCTGTTTAGAGCTGCAGGTTTAGAGTTCAAATCCCAGTGCTGCTAAGCTGCTGCTGTTGTGATCGTTAGCTCGTAACGTATTCATTGTTAGTCACTGAATAAAAGGTTCTGCCAGGTTGGACGTCGGTGGCTCTGTGTTTAAGCCTCCTGACTACAAATCAGAAGGTTTAAAGTCCAAACCCTGGTTCTGCCAAGCTGACCTTTGTCGTCCTGTAAGCAAATTCCTTAACTTTTGTCTTTTTTAAATTTTTATTATTCTTTTTTCTTTTAATCCGGAAGCAAATCTTGTATTTCTTTACTGGAGCTGCAGTTTGTTGACACTTTACTGTATTTATGTAATGACACAAATGAAAAGATGATATTTTTCTGTACACAACCCATTAGCCACACTCCATCTACTGCAACTGAAGAATATGCAGCCAGACAGTTCATAGCTATTCACCCAGTTACCGCTAGTTCTTAGTCAGTTTTTTTTATTTATTTATTTATTTTTTTTTAGTAATTATGTCTCATAAAATAACTCTTCAACCGTTGCTCCCTGCGATGAGGCCTTATCAACTGGTCACCAGTACATACCTGTTTCCAGAGAAATGCGTTGGGTTCCAGTTTGTTGGCAAATGTGTGAGAAAATGACTGAAATTCTTAAAAGCAATAAAAAAAAAAACATTTTTAAACTCAGTATCATAAGTCAAACCGTGAGCAGTGTATCGTTACACCCCTTGTGGGCAGATGAGAACAGCACTGGTCTTGGAGGAAATACAAAACATAAGAACCCAGACCCAACTCTGAAGCATGGTGGAGGAGCTTTCTGATGTCAGAGCATAAATAGCGTCATTAAGGGAATGGTGAAAAATAATAAAGAAAGCCAAAAAGATGATCAAAGTCATTCTCACATACTGTATAGGGGGCTGAGCTGAAACATCGATACAGCCATATATCACTATATTTATTTACGTGATTTACTACATTTTTCAGCTCAAAATATCAGTTTTTTGAAGGAAGACAAAGCACGGGGTTAAGTGAATTTTTAAAAAATGCAATTTTAATTGAATTAAGGATGGGATTAAGACGACTCGTTGTACACCGAAGCTTGTATTGATATAATCATATTGTATCAAGTATCGTGATGTGTATCGTATCGTGAAATCGTTTCCAATACATTTACATTTACATTTATGGCATTTAGCAGACGCCCTTATCCACAGCGACTTACAATTCAAGCAACAGTGGGTTAAGGATCTTGCTCAGCGACCCAACTGTGTTAGCTTGGCGGAGGTGGGATTTGAACCTTCTGGTCCATAATCCAGTACCATAACCACTCGGCCACCACAGTCCCAATAACAAGAACAATAACAATACCCTCCCCTATCCCCGTACGGGCCATTAAGGATTTGGACTGCGGTAGCCTAGTGGTTAAGGTAGTGCACTATATACCAGAAGGTCCAGGGTTCAAATCCCACCTCTGCCAAGCTACCATAGTAGGGAGCAAGGCCCTTAACTCACCATTGCTTGAATTATAAGACTGTATGAATTGTAAGTAGCTCTGGATTAGGGCGTCTGCTAAATGCCGTAAATTTAAATGTTAATGTGTTTATATGGACTGTGGTAGCCTAGTGGTTAAAGTACTGGACTGTGGACCAGAAGGTCCAGGGTTCAAATCCCATCTCTGCCACAGTTTGGTCCCTGAGTAAAGCCCTTAACCCACAATTGCTTGGATTGTAAGACTATTAATTGTAAGTCACTCTGGATAAGGGGCGTCCGCTAAATGCCGTAAATGTAAATGTAAATGTATAGGCTATCAGCGTAGCGGCTCACAATCAACGCAAAAACAAATGAGAAGGAACAAATCAGGCATAAAAACACTTAAAAGCTCAGATCTTACAGTTGGTGACGATGCAGGCTGTGTTTTGCTTGGTGATTTTGACTGGAGGTTGTACTCGATCCTGACAGTCACACCGTCGGAGTGTGGAATGCGATTGGCTGAGGAGGGAGGCGTGAGAGTTCACAAATGGTGACGTGACTAATGAGGTATGGAACTTGAAACTCCATCCCTCCCCCCAGGTCTGGGACAAGGAATGACCACATTCCTCAGGATATATTAAACACCATGGTGGGAGAACAAGCTTGATGTAGATGGAGATTAGAAAACACTCACACAAACACGTCTCGTACCGACCCTTTAATGACTTCTTCATGACTTTACAGACTGGTTTAAAGACCGTAAACAAGACTGTAAAAACTTCCAAAGCACTTAGACTGTGTATCACGGTGCATAAGCTGGGTTAATCTGGGCCATGCCCTGGAATGTAAACCCTAAGACCCCCCTATACACAACACATCCACCACAACAATGGCCTCCCATAGCTTTCTTATTAGCAATGGACTTTATTCATGCGCTGCCAGGCCACACTGACTGGTATGGGGGCACTTTTGGGTAAGGCCTGGCACACATACCAGTGACTGGCTTACTGCCCTGCGTTGGAAAAACAAGTTTACTAAGTGTGTGTTTGTGTGATTCACACTCTGTTCAGTTCATGATTTTTAACGGCTTTTATTCGCTTGTTATTTCACTCCTTATATAAATAAAGCTCATTTAGGAGCAGGTGGGCAGTGAATGCACCCAGAACATTTTTCCTTTCTTGTTTAGAGACTCATTAATAGGCTAAACCGCAAACCTTTATATCAAATGCACAAGTTCCAGCTGGCAGAATAAACAGTGTTTTGGTTCAGCCAGAACAGAAGTAGCTGGATCAATTCCTTTAGAACCGTTTGTGTTGCAAAGAATTGACTTGAGAGCTTGCCAGGACGGACCAGCACAAATTTGTCCTATAATTCACATATTCACAAAATGATTTGATCTTAACCCATGGACCAAAAGGTCCAGGGTTCAAATCCCACCTCTTTGTATTGCTTGGATTGTATTAGTTTGGATAAGGGCGTCTGCTAAATGCTGGAAATGTAAATGTAAACTTTAACCCACAATTAGTTGGATTGTAAGGCAATATCAACTGGAAGGGCGTCTGCTTAATAACATTAATGCAATGTAAATGGGGACGGGCCAGGACTGCAGTCCAGTACCTGTCCAGTACCCTCTTCTTCTGCAGCCATGCCTATGTATTGTGTGAAGCATGTAGTTTAGCATTGTCTTGTTAAAAATGCAGGCCGCTTATGTTGCTCTAAAATCTCCTTCTGCATTAATGCTGCATCCCAGAAGTGTAAACGAGCGTTGCCAAGGGCCCTGACTCGACGCCATACCATGACAGACCCTGGCTTTTGGACTTGTTAACGATAACTGTCTGGATGGTTCTATTTTTGTCTTTTCTATCTTCAATATTTTCAAAAAGATCCTGAATACTGCTTGGTCTGAGCAAAATCCACGTTTTGACTGTGTGACGGTTCCTCCTAGACGCCCCAGAGAAGTCGACGCCCCTCTGGACATTGATCTGTTAAACTTCCAAAGACTTTAAAGGAACCCTACTGGATTCTCTCACTAGTGTATTAAAAGGTTCTTCATTTTGTCCCCGTTATTAAACTCTACAATGTTCTGTTAAAAACTAGAAAAGCTAAACAATTTTAAAGTTGATACCCTTTAGATTACGAGTTCAGCATTTTTGAGGGGAGAATTTTCCGACTCTGCAGAACCATTTTAGAGTGCAGAAACCCTTTGGGGCAGAAAATATATGCAATTTATTTCAGGTTTTTTGTTTCACATCCAAAACCCTCACAATTAAGCATTTGAGCAAGAGTGTAACGCAAACCTAAATCCCAATGAATCCTGGTCGACTTTTTTTTTTTTTTTTTTTTTCCTGCTTGCACAGAACTCATTCTGGAACCAACCATGCTTAAGATTAACTTTACACTCTTATGCATGACGTGTGATTAGGCCATGCATTGGTGACTCATGCGATTGGAATCCTGCATTAATTGTGTTTTATTATTTAAAGGAAAGCATGGGAAGCTGCACAGCTTGTGGTTTTTGCCCTCCCACTGTTCAAATGCTTTCACAAAGTCACCACATCCAAAGTCTGGGGTACATTTCTGTCCCTTCCTGTCAAAAGGCAAGAGTCAAAAGCATTGCTAACAGGAATGTCTGGTCTTATTGTCTTGGTCCTGAAACATGAAGTGGAGTGAAATGGACTCGTTAAATCCCTTCACCAGGCCTCACTCCATTCTCAGACAGATGTTCTCCTGCTGTTTCAGGTCCAACTATTTCATGCTGATCTGATTAATTCAATCCCGTGGATGAATTTTTACAGTACGGTGTGTAGAAAAGTAACACAGAAACACCAGTTTGGAGACCAGAAGCTCTTTTTTCCAAATCTGTGAAGGTCAGGGTTTATGTGAAATAAAGAAATCCTTCTTAGTCCAAATTTGTCTAATCGTTTGAGAGGATGAGAAACCAAGGTGCTCTCACAGGACACAAAGCAAGAAGACTTTCTAGGAAAAACACCTTCCAGCTGTCTGATCAGTCTCAGAGTCACTTAACATAGGGCATTAGGAGGATGCATATGAAGCCATATACTGGATACAAGATGATGCAAGCAGGTTCTGGGTGGTATCCTGTCCCACATTTGCCCATTTACATTTACATCACTTAACAGACGCCCTTATCCAAAGCCACTTACAATTAATACAGTCTAACAATCCAAGCAATTGTAGGTTAAGGGCCTTGCTGAGGGACCCAACTGTGGCAGAGGTGGTGTTTGAACCCTGGACCTTCTGGTCCATAGCTCAACCACTAGGCCCACAGATGTTACAGCCGATCCTGTTAGTCCTGCACACTTGTAGGTTACTGTAACTGGTGTTCTAGAAGGTCCCATAAATGCTCGATTGGTGATAAATTTGGCAACCGAGCAGGTCAAGGAATCAAAGAAGCGTTGCAATGTGGTGGAGACATTTCTGGGAAGCCCTTGCTGTTGCTGCAGCTCTGAGTTGAATCTAAACAGTCCACGTTTGGTTGATCAGCCATGGTTCTGTATTCTGATCAGGTTTCTGCAGAATTTATTTTCCAACATCTGGATCTGGTCCTTTGGTGATCTGGATCAGATCTTTTTATCCAGCACATCTCGCTCTGGCTCATGCATCGGGTCTTGATTCGCAACAGGTGCTAAAGTGGGGGCGGAGCCGATGCAGGAATAAATAAATAAATTCCATGTCGGTCCAGTTTACGTGGGCGGTGAGCGGGCATTGTTTTTACTGTGGTCTGATTATTCTTTGTAACCCGCAGCGGTGCGGTGCGGTAACCGAGCCGTATCGACAGAGCCACAGATCTAAAATTGAGTCTTCAGATTTGAAGGAAGCATCATCGAGATCTCTGTGATTGATTACAACATGGACCACCATCAAAGCTAAATATCAATAGGGAGAGTGGTGTGGGAAGGGAGGGGCCATCTGCTTGTGATCAGCACTGTATATGCCTGCGATACATGGGAAACCTTTCTTCTGAGAAGCTTTCCACTACATTTTGGAACAGGACTGTGAGATTGGGTTTTGTACTCCAATTAAGACCAGGGCTCAGTGTAAGCCAGTCATATTAAATAGGAATTCAGTTCTTAATGGATTTTGTTTTGGGATGTTAAGACAATATGTAGCATATATTGTTGAGATTGAAGGGTGTCTAAATATTTTTGGAAAGCGATCAAAGTAAACCACTACATTACATCTACCGTACCTAATTCTCACCTCTGTTTCCTGTAGATGACTTTGGAGGGATCTGTTCCAAATCCGTCCGCTTAAGGAATGGTCAGTACTCCAGCCTGAACACCGGCCTGGTCACCATCAAGAACTACGGTCGCTACATCCCACCAAAATTTGTCCAGCTGACCTTGGCTCACGAACTCGGTCACAGCTTGGGTGCTCCTGTGAGTCTGACCCCTTTTCAAAATCAACCAGATGTGTATAAAAATGTCCAGAAATGCAACTCCAAATCAGAAACAACGGGACGGTATGGAAACAAAAGAAACGTCATTGCAGACAGTATGAACGTGTGATGACACTATGATGGCATCTTAAAGGCACCATGTGTAGTTTTCTGCATTAGTGCTGCATCACACAAGTGTAAATCACCTTTACTAAGGGCCCCGACCTGACCCCATACCATGACGGGCTTTGGGTTTTAGACTATATGTCTTTGGTCTGGAGAACACGTCTTCCATTTCTTCCAAAATAAGATCTGGAATACTGATTGGTCTGAGCACCATCCACGTTGCCACGGTGTGATGGTCCGTCCTAGATGCGTCCAGACCCAGAGATGCCACTGCTTATCCATCTCATAAAAGAATCAGCTTTTTGTGGAAACTGCTTTCATACCAAATCATCTGTTTAAACTCACAGCAACTACTGGTCCCATTTAAACTGCCCCATCTAAACTTTAAATCAACCACAGTCCTGAAATGCAGGAATTGATATTTATTAACAAATAAAATGAAAATAAAGAGAATGCAAGTCAGGGAGAAGGAGGTCGGGTCATTTTTTGGTTTTTGGATCCCCCAAGGTTTCATCCCTATCACATTCAAGGAGTTTTTTCCTTTCCACTGTCACCCTGGGATGGCTAGTTGCAGCTGTGAGCCTAGATGATTGCAAAACGACTTTGATAAAATGCAGCATGCTCCAAAAAAGGAGCTTTTAGAGTTATGGTTTGTCCGGATGCTTTTACTGCCAGACGTGTGTTTGATTGGAAGGAACCGTACCAAAGTACCTTTACATGTTCTGAACTTATAACGACGAGATTAAACCCTAACGAGAACTGCGTGTGCATTTAGTACCTGCTCAGTGCTTCGTGTTTGTGCATTAGCACGACGAGGGCTCAGACTGTGGTGGTCTGGAGGTCACTGGAGGGAAAGGGAGGTTCCTGATGTTCCCGCACGCGGCCGATGATGTGAAGGAGAACAGTGACCGGTTCTCGCCGTGCAGCCTTCGCCACATGAGCCGACTACTGAACTTCAAGAAGGACAAATGCTTCACGGGTGAGCCATCACTCAGGTCCTATCGATCATCACTCTTCACGCATTTTTCCAAATCTAACGCCCCCAAACTCATCATTAAGAGGTGATGTTTGTCCTGGTCATGGGAGCAAGGTTCCAGAGAACAGAGGGTGTAGGAGTCATAGGGGACACACCAGGGGACAAACCACCAGCCAGTCACTCTTTTCAGAGAATCGTGTGTATGTGATAGCTTGGCTAGAAAGCACTGCTGGGACTCGAACCAATGCACATGCACTGGTGGGCTCACATATTAGACCACTGTGTTATCTGAACACTAATGGTTTAATAATAAAAGCAGGTGTATCACAGCAGGAATTACTCACTCCCGTCTTCTGTGTATGGTTTTTAAATGAGTTTAAAAGCCTTTTCACACGAGTATTAGGGACAAAAACAGTGTGACTTAAAATTTTACACGATTTTTCACCTTCACACCAAGTTTTCGTTTTTTCTCTAAACACTCTGAAAACTACCTGTCTGCTTTTTGCTTCCTTTAATTTTAAATATATATAACGATAGATTTCACCGCGTTTTTGCAGGACATAAAGCTAAACAAGAAACAGGAAAACATCCAGTCACTCTGAGGTTTTTATCACTATCATTCTCAGCTTTATTAAACCACATATTTGCTTTCATTTCCATGTTTTTAGAGGCAACCTTTTGACTCTCCTATAAGCTCTGCTACTTGCAGGATGAGCTGTCCTGCCTGACAACCGAGCTCTGATTGGTCGGCCTGATTACAATGCATCTGAATGTCTACGAAATAAGAACAGGCTTTGACGTTTTCAGTTTTTCCATTCATAAGAATCGGTGTGAAAATGAATGCTTGGCTAATCGGAAATCCCATGAACAATGTGTGTGTGCGTGTGTGTGTGTGTGTGTGTGTGCGTGTGTTTGTTTATATTACATTGTGGGGACCACAACATGTTAGCACACTCACGGTGTGGGGACAGAAAACATTGTGGGGACCGGTTGGCTGGTCCCCACAATGTTTTCATCTAAAAAAGCATCAGGTGAGTCAGCTGATGGTGCTGTTGCGTTTGGTGGTGTTTTTTTTCTTGGACCCCACCATGAACAAAACTTTGAATTTGCACACTAACACTCCGTGCTCACATGCGTCCCTGTAGTCTGGTAGTGGTATTGCATCCAAAACGCAGAACTTTGTCAAGTGTGTGTGTAAACACACTTTCACCACTGCGCATGCCCAGCACTGAGACATTAGCGTGCGCACTATAAACACTGGATTCATCACTACTGCTCCAAGGTAAATGCAAATAAAATGCATTAATGACTGTATTAATTACTTGTAAGATAAAATTACTGACAAGACAAAAATATAATCTAAGTTATGCTGTTATAAAAATACGGAATGTGTGATGTGCTGCGTTGTAATGAGTTATCTAAAAGATGTCATGAAAAAAATCAAAACCTGTATTCATTCAACTGTAAAATATATTTATATTATTGTTGTATTTTAAAACCGCGTTCGTATTATAGTTAGTCCCCGTCCTGTCGGCTCCAGTGAAGTAGTTTTAGTTACTTCTTTCCACATTGAACGGATCGCAAGAAAGTTGGAAGTAATAACAAACTACACTTCCCATCGTACACCTCGGTCACCTTGCGACATTTTGGGAATTAAATGAGACTTCGCAGTAGAGTTCTGCGCATTCAAAGGTAAGCACATGGTAATAATCCTTTGAAAACTTTATTGTTTAGGTTTTTAAAAAGTATTTTTGCTGCTTTTTTAATGAATAATTTTGGTTTGGTTGGAAACATTGTTAGTCATATCACAGTAGACAGAAAAGTTGTTAGTCATGTCATGCAGTTTGACTCTATTAGTTTTCTGAGTACCCCTCGGTTGATGAAAGAAAAAACCACAATGGTCACAGAAATAACTTTAATCTCACTAAAGTAATAATAAATAAAAATTCTATGAAAATGAACAAATGAAAATCCGACATTGATTTTGAACCGTGGTTCAACAGAATTATTTTAAAAAATAAACTCATGAAACAGGCCTGGACAGAAATGATGGACCCCCGAAAATAATGTGACCAAAGGGACATGTTAAAGCAAGGTGTGTCCACTAATTAGCATCACAGGTGTCTACAATCTTGTAATCAGTCGATGGGCCTATATTATGGGGCTACAGGTCGTCACTGTGCTGTTTGGTGACATGGTGTGTATATAGGACCATCTTTAAGCAGCTTGGTGTTCCTGTGACTACAGTTGCACATCAGAAATTTAAGATCCATGGGACTGTAGCCAACCTCCCTGGACGTGGGAGACGACCAAGGAGGAACCATTGTTGGAAACATAACATAAGAAAGCCAGACTGGAATTTGCCAAACTACATGTTGACAAGCCACAAAGCTTCTGGGAGAACGTCCTATGGACAGATGGACTAAAATGGAACTTTTTGCCAAGGCACATCAGCACCATGTACAGACGGAAAAATGAAGCATATCAAGAAAAGAACACTGTCCCTACTGTGAAGCATGGAGGAGGCTCTGTTATGTTCTGTTATGTTGCTCATGAGGAGTGGACAGTTACAGGAATCGCTTAATTGCAGTGATTGGCTCAAAAGGTTGTGCAACAAAATATTAAGTTAAGGGTTCCATCATTTCTATCCAGGCCTGATTCATGAGTTTATTTTTAAAATAATTCTGTTGAAGCCATGGTTGAAAAGCAATGTCTGACTTTCATTTGTTCATTTTCATAGAATTTATTTATTATTACTTTTGTCAGATTAAAGTTATTTCTGTGACCATTGTGGGTTTTTCTTTTATTAACCGAGGGGTACCAACAATTTTGTCCACGTGTGTAAATGGTGTTTCTGCCCCACATGCTCATGTTCTAATTAGTGGTGCAAAGTACAGAAGTCAATTTACCTCAGTAGTACTTTACTTAAGTACTATTCTAAGCTACTGTACTTGAGTTTCTCCATTTGATGTTACTTTATTCTTTCACTCAACTGAGATGCATTATTTGTATACTTTATAGAGATTATTTTATAAACCTCCATCCAGCAGCTACAACAGTGACATGCTGCTTCCACACTGCTGCTTCAGTATTAATCATCTAATGATGTTATATATAATAATATATCAGTTAGAGGAACCTAACCAGAACTTTTACTTTAATATTGTAAGTACATTCAGATACATGCTGATACTGGTGTACTTTTACTTCAGTAGTTTTTCATGCAGGACTTTTAATTGAATTCCTATGCTGACACTAGCAGCTACACCACGTGACAAAGTGGCTAATGTCATTTCTTTGCGGTAGTCACTGGAATCTGTATTGTGTGATGAGATGCATCATGACTAAATTGCCACAACTCGGTGACAAAATAAAAATGCTGCAAAGTTCAACTTTGTGGAACTGAGCAGTGAAATTCCCTCTAAAACATACTTTTCAATAGCAATGCACCTGGTTTGTAGATGCATGCATGTACTGGGTGATAGATCCACTTTTAAGAAAATACAAACATGCATGCACTGGCAGTTTTGAGGAACCTGGCTACAAATGTACTATGTTAGCACACTCACAAAATGGCTGCATGTGATGGCTAGGTCAGTGACACAGGTCCTGTTGATACAGCATCAAAGATGCTGCTAGTGTGAGTGGAGGGTGATGAAAGATTTTATATGGCTGTATTGGTACTTTTATTTAAGTGAAGGATCTGAATGCTTCTTCCACCACGGACCCAAAGTAGAATTTGTAAACCCTCTGCTACACTACTCTCGGTTGCAGGAGGAGAGATTAAAATGAGACGAAGGAGGGTGATACCATTTGATGACGCAGTACAGCATGTCATCAATGCCACTGACAAGACAGATTTATTGGAGAGTAAATTAATAAACTCTTATAAAGGTAAGTGGTGTCAGCTCTTTATTGTTTTCTTAGAACTACTCTGATGTCTTCTTTTCTGAATGCTTAGTTCAGCATGTCTTGCCGTATTAGTGACGTACAATATATATCACGTTTTATTTCAACCATTTGACTGACCACTGCTTGGTGAAAGTCACTCTTTATTTTTATAATGTTCAGCAGTTTTCTTCATCTATTTTGCTGCCTCATGCTCCCACAGTGATGGACTGACTGTTTTAGTAGAAATAACTGGAGAGCAAAAAGCACTTTGTGATTCATTAAATCAGTTAGAAACAACAATTCACACATGTAAACTGTGTATGGGTATTATTAGTATTGTGTATGAAATGTTTGAACAATACCAAGCCCTATTCATATCTGTGGTTGTTTTAGCCTTCTCTTTCTTTCTCTTTGTCAGGTCATGGTGTGTTTGCACTGGCTCCCTTTACTAGGGGAGACTTTGTGGTGGAATACAGAGGGGAAATGATAGACTGCCTTGAATCAGAGAGAAGACGAAAAGTCTCTCAAAACACTGTCTTTATGTTTGACTTCTTTTGGCAAAATAAACAGTGGTGGTAAGTGTACATGTTAGAATATCATACATGTTGTAGAGTAAACATGTTTGCTATAAAATGTAGTTCCTATGTACCATCTGTTACCATGTGAAAATGATTGGAGTTATTTTACGTCACACTGTTTTGTCTTTTTTTTATTTTTGAAGCATTGATGCAACGAGAGAGGATAACAGCCTTGGTCGACTAGTGAATGATGAGCATAAGGCCCCAAACTGTAAAATGAAGAGGATCATTGTCCAGGGAAAACCACATCTCTGCCTTTTTGCAGTGAAAGACATTACACCTGGAGAGGAAATAACCTATGACTATGGAGGAATTGATTGGCCTTGGAGGAAAGAGGTTTGTAAGAGAAGTTGGACAAATAAAATTATTAGCTGTTTATTATGACATGATTTGGTTACAGGTATTTCTCCAGCAACTAGTGTTAGTAAAAACATAAATTAGATACAAACTGTAGTGCTCATATGCAATACACCAGATCACCTCTGCAGTAAATTAAATTTTTTTTTAAAGTTTAGGATTGGTTATTAAGGCTCTGATGTGATTTTGTGATATTTGCTTCTGAATAAGGTGTGGCATGGTTCAGTCTGATTTTGGTTTATATAACATGTGTGAGGTTGATATGACTGATCCGAGTCCCTCTGTGTCCAGCAGTGTAGTTGCCTCTTCCACCTTACAGGTATTTAAAATGTTTGTTTATACATATAGTCATTGGAAAACTTGTTGATGTTGCGTTTTAACTGAACGTGAAAGTTCACTTAGTTTTCTCATGTGAGTTTGATGAATGTTTACGCTACTACCCTGTCCAAATTCATGCCCTACACCAGAGAGTTTAAGTCAAGTCTTAGGGTTGGTACAGCTTACACACGCTGTCAGGTTTAGCATAGTGGGGACCAGAGTAGTGGGGATCTGGATCATAAAACAGGTTAGTGTTGCTTACACACGCTGTCAGGTTTAGCATAGTGGGGACCAGAGTAGTGGGGATCTGGATCATAAAACAGGTTAGTGTTG
>JAUZSV010070117.1:0-14694 GCA_034780495.1 Parotocinclus cesarpintoi
GCTGCCACAGTTGGGCCCTTGAGCAAGGCCCTTAACCCATCATTGCTTGGATTGTAAGACTGTATAAGTTGTAAGTCCCTCTGGATAAGGGTGTCTGCTAAATGCCATAAATGTAAGTAAGATAGTTTCACACACATGAATGATCGTCTTAAACTTTAACTCCCTTTAATTCTTTTTTTTTTTTAGATATCACCCTTATCCAGAGCGACTGTGGGAGAGGTGGGATTTGAACCCTGGACCTTCTGGTCCACAGTCCAGTACCTTGTGAGCTGAGATTGCAATACGAACTAACAATCTCAGAAATTATTGGATCTTGTGGACACATCTACACTCACCTGCCACAATCACATGGCACAAATTTATTTATTTAAATATGTAGACATGGTCAAGATTAGCTGCTGAAGTTCAAACCAAGCAGCAGAATGGGGAAGAAAGGTGATTTTAAATGCTGTTTGTTGCTCTTGAGTATTTCAGAAACTGCTGCTCTACTGGGATTTTCACATACAGCACCATCTCTAAGGTTTACAGGGAATGGTTAAAAAAGAAAATATCCAGTGAGGGCAGCACTGGGTGGAATTCCCGTTTGTCAAGAACAGACGATTGAGGCTACAATTCACATGGACCAATTCAAAAATGGACAAAAGAAAAATAGAAATGGTTAATGTCAGATGGTCAGGTCAGAATTTTAAACCACACCAGAACAATTCTGATCTTCTTTGCAATATTTCTTGTTTCAAAAGTTATCAACCCAGAAAGTTCAAACCATTTGTGGTTCATCACAGGTAACTGAAGAACAATTGATGATTCTTGTCTGTTAAGCGCATCTGGCATATCCCAAAACGATCACCAGTTTCACACAGACGCATGTCCTGTGACATTTGATTCATTTTTTATATATATATATATGTGTGTGTTTGTGTGTGTGTGTGTGTATACGAGTGTGTATGAATGGTCCTGGCAGCATGTCACTGCAGCCACCAGGGTGTTTTCCACCGTGACATCAAGACGGAGAACATCCTGGTCAATCCAGACAGTCTTGACACCAAACTGATTGATTTTGGCTGTGGTGACGTGCTCCGGACCACACCATACAGGGAATATGCAGGTAATTATATCAGAGGGATTAGTAGTTACAGGACCAGATTAAATCAATTAAACTGGAGAAGTATTTTAGTGTTAATGCTGATTCTTCTCTCTTTTACTCAGGCACCTGGTTCAGCATGCCACCTGAGCTGCTGATGAATAAACAATACAACGGCTGTCCTGCTACAGTCTGGAGTCTGGGCATCCTCCATTATGAAGTACTTTGTGGGAACGTACCATTCAAGAATAAACAGCAGATCCTGAATGGAGACCTAAATTTTACAAGCAACCTCTCTGCAGGTAAGAAAATACAGAAGTCATTAAACTGATAAAAAAGAAACAATGCTTCAGATTGTAATAATATTTCTGTCTCTACTGATCACATCACTGCAAACGCAGCCTGTCGCCATCTGATATACAAATGCCTTAACAAAAAGCCTGAGAAACGACCAAACTTCCATCAAATCCTGGACCATGAGTGGTTTGGTTTCACAAATAAGAACAGGTTAGCAAGAGGAGACTAATTACTACACAAGTATTGAGATCAACAACAAAGACTGATTATTTAGAGGTTATGTAATGTTATTTACAATTTATATATATATGTTTTCCAGTCTGTAGGAAAGAGCGTGGGGAGAGATGGGTGGGTGAGTACATCAGTCTTTTCTTTTAATTAGGATGGTCATTAAATGCAAATAGATGAGCCATGATCCATTAATTATTTGAATGTAGATTTTGATTTGGTTTGTCTTATGTTATGTCTAATAGAAAGATCTGCCTTCTGCCAAAAACTAAAGGCCCAGCAGAAGAAACCCATCTCAAATAGAAATATCCTGGCAAATGGTGGAATCCATCAAGCTGCATCAGTCTTAAGAGCAGCTATTGGCTCACTTGTTGCAAACCAGGCCTGAAACACGAGTGATCCACCACAATAATGATTCCTCCAATAAAATGTTCAATGTGCACAGTTTAAAGAAAGTGATGTTTATGCACTACAAAATGATCTCTGCAAAGTTCTGGGCATCTTTCCAGATGATTCCCTATATCACCTGAACATAAATGAATTGTTAATTGTGTATGAAATGTAGCAGAAAACATGCACAGATTATATAAACATTTGAAATTTGAGCAGCAGTTGATAATCTGATCAAAATAAGTTTAATAATGGTTAGAATATTTCTTTGGAAGTTTGTTATTTTGCTTTCCACACACAAAAGTCTACATTGGTCCAGAGGTAGAGACTAAAACTAGCTTTGGTTTCATTCCCAAAGTATGGTTAAAGGGTGTAATGTCTTTGTTTGGTTTGCTCAATAGTGGCCGTTTCTTCAGTTACAAGGATGTAAATATAATTTCAGTAATGGTGGAGGGGTAAACAGTAACATTTCTTAAGAGAAATTACTGAGAGGGATGCAAAGGTGCTACCAAAATTACTGTCATATTAAATGCAATAACAAGATTACATGATCTCATCTAACAAAAATATAACTGAGAAGCATTTACTAACAATGAACAATGACTGATTACGTCATTCTAATAAAGATTAGCTAAATTTAATTCATCTGTTCCAGAGCACCAGAAAAGCCACACCGTAGAAGGCATTTCTTTTTTTTTTCCCTTCTCATCTCTGACTGGGCTCTAGCAGTTGTAACAGTAACAGAAGGAAATGAATTGATAAGTGTAATTAATGATGGTAATGAATAAAAGGAAAATTAGTTCCTTAAACCTTCCACAATCCTTGCAGTTCAGCAGTTCTGTGAATCATTGCAACCTTGTGTGTGACAGAGCAAATACACAACCAATAATATTATATAACTGTCTGTTATATAATGAAATTTAAGATGAACCTCCTGAGATCAGTATATATGGTCATGTTATCCCACAGAGTCATGTTAGGCTGGAATCACCAAAACCAATACACACTCTCACACATAGGCCCGGTAAGTCTATGTTTATGAGGAATTTCCATTGACATAATAATTACTGCAGCTAATTAATGCTACACCTAATCTCCGTAACCATAAGTTTTAAAATTTACATAAAAGTAAATAGTGTGTGTCTCTTAGTTACAGCGTTTGCTTAAAAAAAAAATATTTTATCATTGAGGAACAGCAAAATGTTCCCACAGATTACAGATGTCCTCATGTGTACATTTGGTACTGACAATGATATGGAAAACCAAATATACGCCAATATACAGGACATGTTTCGTGCTACGTCATGGACGCAAAAACCATTGTTAAGGTTTCTTGGTCAGTAGTGGTTCTTCAGATGATCACTATGTTTCAATATGTCGTCCACAGTCCCGGTTTCTCTGAATTTGGTTATGAGGGATGTAACAGTGTTGTGTGAAATTGGTTATATTTCTGGGTGTTGGTTGTTGAAGTCTTTTGCTATACAGCAGCTGCTTTCCCTGTACATCAGAATGATCAATTCCATCTTCAGTTACCAGTTAGTAATGACCATAAAATATTTACATTTTTGTGTTGATATAATTCTGATTCTGATTTCTTTGATATACTACATAACCACCTTCCCATGGGAAAAACCTGACCTTGATTCAGTATTATGGCTTTCAAGAGGGGGGGGGGGGCATGTTCCAGACATAAACATAGACCCCCTTACCCATTACTTGCCGGGGTATTCAGATATGTCATTTTCCCTTTTGTTTCTGAAATAAAAGGGTGTCCTGTGGCTTTTGAATGCAAAAACAATGGTATATGTAATCGAATGGTGGCCTAAGACTTTTATACAGTGCTGTATATATACACACATTATTTCACACCAAATCATATACAGTACACTAATACAAACAAAACTATATGTACACAAAAAAACATACACACAGACAGAACTAAAGAAGGTAGTCAATTGACGGTTAGTTTATTTGTAAGTAAACAGTTACAGCTGTTTGCAGTTCAGCTGTTCTGTGAGACACCAGTGACCTTGTGTGACAGAGTAAATAATATTGCACAACCATCTGTTTTATAATAATTAAAAATAGAGAGTGTAAAAATAACCAGAGTAGAAAATGGAGAGTCAAGGTTAAGCTGGGTTGATCAAACATCCTTATACACTCACACACGGATTAAATAGAGAAATAAATATAAAAAATAATAATTAATAAATATATTAAAATATAATTGATAATCTGTAAAAATCTAGGGACCATCATCACAACAGAACATAAAGAAAAGAACCCAGACGGAAGGTGAATTGAAAGGGCAACTGAAAAAACACCACTTAAACATATATGGTCTAGTTTATATAGAACATATATGAACATATATGTGGTCTAACTTTATTACTTTATTGAGTTGTGTTCATTAACCCTGTTCTCTAGTACAGATGCAACGATTAATTGACTTAATTGTCGATGATGTCAGAACAAACGTGTTCTCATTCTGACTAGGGAATTAACAAAATTGTCAAAACTGGAATGACAGGCTTAAAAACAGTTCTCAAACGTGTGGGAGCATTTCCTTAGCATGAGCTTAGTTGGCATGGGAACACAAACTCTTTTTTTAGAGCATGTAAAGAGCAAACACCTCAGCATTAATTTGGCTAAAAGTCATCCTGCTTCTTGATGTAACATTTTATCTTTGGTAAAACTTGTTCTTTTGAATCGTTAATAGAGTTGGAACAGAGATGCAATTAACTTTGAATTATTAAGAACCTGTTCATATTGCAAATAATGCTTACAGTTTTATTGATCTTTTCATTCTATTCATCTTCTGGTTTGGTGATAGTTTCTAGATTATTACTGCAATTTGCATTTCCATCATTTTATTCTCTCGCTCTCCTTCTCCTCCCTCCCTTCCTCCCTCTCTCTCTTTCTATCTAAGGAAAATATAATTAGCAATTTGAATTTTCTGACATGGGCTTGTACAATGGAGTTGAAACTTTTGTAGCAGCAGGTCTCATTTTATGTAAATAACATTTATATGTGTTATTTTGAACAAGCATGCATTTCCCCTCTCCACTCGTACCGTTTCTCAAAATCCTGGCTACGGCCCTTCTGAGAAAGTGCAGTAGATTAGCAGCTGATTCTATTGTGTAACACGTTAATAAAATATTAACTCGTGGCATTGAGGTGATGTAAGTCTTACATATGCTGATAGTATATAAATCGTATGCAGCACACTTTAGATCTACAGTTTCGCTGGTAGTGGAATCAAGATGAAATTCCTGATTTTGGCAGCATTGTTTGGGTTGGGGCTTTGTCAGTTCAACCCTAACCTCAAAAATGGAAATACTGCCATCGTGCACTTGTTTGAATGGCCTTGGGTTGATATAGCAGCAGAGTGTGAGAGGTACCTTGGTCCTAATGGCTTTGGAGGTGTGCAGGTAATCCCCACAATTTTACTGCTAACAGCATGCTATCTAAAAATTGTATATAATACACATAATCATTGTATATACAAATATCTTCAAAGAAACTTTCATATTATTCGTAGTGACATGTTTTATATATAGAATCTGTTTAGTCATGTATATAAAATGATTGTAATTTAATGAGCCTCCATAAATGCAGGCAAAAATGGAGTGTGAGTACAGGATCATCTTATACTTGTTGACCATTTTCTTTTTAATTTCATTTTTTGTTATAATGTTGTTTAGATTTCTCCCCCAAGTGAGAGCATCATTGTTACCAATCCGTTTCATCCATGGTGGCAGAGGTACCAACCAATCGGCTACAACCTTTGTTCTAGATCAGGAACTGAGGCCGAGCTGAAGGACATGATAACCCGCTGCAACAATGTTGGGGTAAAAATCAAAAGACTGTGATTAAAAAAAAAAAAAAAAATGAATGAATGGAGGTTTTAGTCTTTTAATAATTCATGACAGGTTAGTCATGGACTGCAGGTGTTAAAGACAGTGATTAATTAATCCTAATAATGTTTAAACAGAAGCCTGAACAGCTTTGTCTTTTATCTGTGTGTCAGCTTGGAGTTTAATCCACTTCGCTTTAGTTCATAGTTCTGATTAAAGCTGCTAGTTCTGACATGGAAGTTTGCATTTCAAAATGAAGTGCTTTAACTTTGAATTCAAACAATTCATGTAAACATCATAATAAATGATTTTCCAAAGATGATAAATGGTCCAGCCAATGCTGATAGACCAATTGTTGTGATAATGGTGATGGTGATTGCGTTGGTGATGCACATTCTTATATGATTATTAATATAATATTATTACATTAGATTCTAATTCTGTTATTATAATATGAATATGTATTATATTAGGCGTGATTCCAGACACTTCCTCCATCTCAGCACTGTATGCAAATGAGATTGTGTTTGCCTCAGTGGTTTAAAAATTGACTTTATATTCACCTGTTTCAATATTTATATTTTCATTACATGTAGTTTACAATTATTATTGTATTACATTCATTTCCATTATTTATGCTTTTAACCATTAATTTAATTCTGACTTCAAACAAATTGGAGTTTGAATGCTTGAGCACTCCCAAAAGAGGCTACACATGGCTATGTAACATATCAAGCATCTTATTCTTTTTAATATGTTAGTGTTCCATTGTGGTCTACTGATCATAGTGATAATGAGGATGAAAATGAGGATGATGTTTGGCTCTTGCTGCACTGTAACTCCATCGTGGTAAAGTGGGTTGTGTTGTTCAGGTGAATATTTACGTTGATGCGGTGATTAATCACATGTGTGGAGCCGGAGGAGGAGAAGGTACACACTCCAGCTGTGGAAGCTACTTCAACGCTAACACACAGGACTTCCCTTCAGTTCCATACTCAAACCTGGACTTTAACGATGGAAAATGTAACACTGCGAGTGGAAATATCGAGAATTATAACGATGTTAACCAGGTATGTAGCATTAGTAGAATTTACAGTTTCACTTCTAGCACATCTAGTCAAATCAGTGTCTTAGACATAAGTGTACAATAACTTTAAGTCAGTAATAAAAAATACCCAGCATGAGAATCTGAGAAATCCTCTTTTTTTTGTCTTTGTTTTTATATCACCTTTATTTTTCATATATATATATATATATGTGTGTGTGTATGTATGTGTCTGTATGGTTAAAATAATTGTTTGTGTTTCAGGTCAGAAACTGTCGTCTGGTAGGTCTGCTGGACTTGGCCCTGGAGAAAGATTACGTCCGTAATAAAGTATCTGACTACATGAACAAGCTGATAGACATGGGTGTGGCTGGGTTCAGAGTGGACGCCTGTAAGCACATGTGGCCCGGCGATTTGGAAGCTGTGTATGGAAAACTGAAAAATCTCAACACCAACTGGTTCCCCTCTGGATCCAGACCCTTCATCTACCAAGAGGTTCTTGTCTATAACTTTTTTTATCACCTAAAAAAAGCTGCTTGTATGGTGTTTTAAGGGGGGCTAAGGGCTTTTAATGGGTTTTAATTATTTAAATTGTTTAAACCTGGTTCTAATGGTGTAGTTTGTTTTTTGTGGGTCGAGGTTAATTTGCATGTTTGCCTGTAAATTGCTGAACCTTTTATGGATTACGTTTACTTACAAATAAACCGTCAATTGACTACCTTCTTTAGTTCTTATAATGATCAATTTCACTTATGTTCCTGCATAATGATTCTTATCTTCTATTGATTGCAGCAGCATGATGCACAGAACATGCTCGGTCTTACTTTGTTGCTAATTGATTCATGATATTTAGGTTATTGATCTGGGTGGAGAGCCGATCACATCAGGGCAGTACACAGGACTGGGCAGAGTGACTGAATTTAAATATGGAGCGAAACTAGGAACTGTTTTCCGTAAATGGGATGGTGAAAGACTGGCCTACTTAAAGTAAATCTTCATCTGATTTAATTCTTCAGGCTTTGTTCTCTCAGTCAAACCGTAGCGGCTATCTGACACACTCTGTGTGCGTGTGTGTGTGTACAGGAACTGGGGTGAAGGCTGGGGTTTCATGTCCACTGACAGAGCTCTGGCCTTTGTTGATAATCATGATAATCAGAGAGGGCATGGAGCAGGAGGAGCCTCCATCCTCACCTTCTGGGAACCCAGGTACAGTTTATGAATGACATCATATTATGGAGAAAAATACCAATATTATCATTGTTATCAACATCATATCAACAATATTATCAACATCTTTTATATGATTTGTTTGATCAATTATTTAAGGTATTTTATGCTTAATTTATTAATTATTTATGCAATTAAATATTATATTTGATTATGAATATATTTTCCCACTTAGATGGCTAATTATATATTATGTAACTTTATAATAAGCTGGTAAAAGAAAATGGATATAATTAATGATAACAACTAATCGGATTTAAAAAAATTAATGTAATAATAAGTTATGTCTCTGTATGGGCGTGTTCAGGCTCTATAAGATGGGAGTTGGATTTATGCTGGCACATCCTTATGGTGTCACTCGAGTCATGTCAAGCTACCGCTGGAACCGAAACATCATCAACGGCGTGGTAAAGAATCACCCCAGAAACACCCCATGTTCACCCCATATTCACCACATAACACCCACTATTCACCCTGTGATACCCATGTTCAGCACGTAACACCCCATTTTCACTCTTTGATCTCTTATGACTTTCTGAGTCTACTGAAAACATTGTTTTAATAGAAGCTAGAGAACTGAAATTTGATCTTCTCCCACAGGATCAAAATGACTGGATAGGACCACCAAGCTTATCTGATGGAAAAACGAAACCTGTTACTATTAATCCTGATTCAACTTGTGGAAACGACTGGGTTTGCGAACACCGTTGGCGCCAGATCAAGTAAAAACCTTTTCTACTGCAGTGCTGTTTACACAAGGTGGCAGAGCTTCCTTGAAATGCTTCCAGATTTAGATTTCTTATATAAAACAGCCAGCTGTACTAATATAGTTGTATTTAGTAGTTAGTTGGATCTAGAATTTAGGGTAGCTGGTATTTTTTATTTTTTGTAGTCTGAAGGATTTTTGCAGAATTTCATCATTTTGATTTGCAATAAGATTTTTCTTTTGGTCTCACTGAACCTAAAGCTTTTTTTAAATAATTGAATAAATGTTAATCAGAACCAATCAGGTCAGCGCTTTTATTTTTCTATCTGCAGGAACATGGTGATTTTCCGTAATGTGGTGAATGGACAGCCTTTAGCCAACTGGTGGGACAATGGGAACAACCAAATTGCTTTCTCACGAGGAAATCGTGGATTTATTGTCATCAACAACGATGATGGGTACAGAAAATAATGAATTTCTCAAATTCTTACATTCTCTACAAACACAACTTGGTGTAATGAAGATCTTTTTGAGCTTTTTTTGCTCAGCTACATTAACTTTGAATCTGGGTAATCTGACCCAGCAAGACCAAGCAAAACACCAAGCTGTTACAGTTCCCAACCCAAACATTGTTAAACATTGTACAAATGATTCCTAGTCTTTTTTAAAATGTTATTTACCATTTAAATGAAATATTAGCACGTGTCCTGTAATCACACCTGTCTTGTTGAATTTCAGGACTTTGAGTGCTACACTGAACACCGGTTTACCTGCTGGAACCTATTGCGACATCATTTCTGGTCAGAAGGAAGGTGGCAGCTGCACTGGGAAACAAGTACAGGTGGGAGGAGATGGCAACGCCAGCTTCAACATCAGCAGCCAGGATGAAGATCCATTCATTGCCATTCACGTCAACGCAAAATTATAAGTTATTGCTCAATAAAGACTTGAATTTGGGTAATCTGCACGATAAATTTGGTCTCGTGTTTTGTTCTGTAGTTCCATGGCTATTGCACTAAGCTGGACCAAATGTAAAACTTGTATGGTCTTGCCTTTTGACCAGCATCCAAAAAACACAGCATGTGCTAGATTGAGCTGTTTTTATTTTCATTTTGTAGGTATTTTTTATGTTTGGTTGTCTGTTTTTAAGTAGGGTGTAAATGTGCATTGTAAAACGAGCCAGTGCACTGCGTCCACACAGGTTCTGGCCCCTGTGGTTTCCCACAAACACAGTTTGAGTTTTACTTTCTTTATTTTTCCACTTTCCCTGCGTAATTCCGAGTAATCACAGCAAAACCACATGGACTTTGTAGCTCACTTAACTGAGATCATTACTTTATTTATTAGATTTTCTCTAAGTTAAACAGACAATTGTTTTTTAGAATTACAATGCAAGTTAAAGAAAGTTGCTTAAAAGAACTTTAATTTATTCTTAAAAGTGCACGTCCTGTAATTTCCTAGCTCTTGCAATACCTCTGCGATCTGCCTGAATACAAAGCTTGGAGAACCATAGGACGTCTTGAAGCTGGTCAAGCACACACAACGTAGGCAACAGCACTTGGAACATCTCAAAGTGTGATAATTGGACTTTGGAATCTCTTTCAAGAGCCTGGAACAGTACAAAGACTCCTTCTGTGGTGGTGGAGGAATCATTGTTTGGGCTGGTTTCAGCATTGGTTGTCGTATCGAGCTCCACCTTATCAGAAATGGATCAGTGACTGCTGAGATGATGACCTGCACTCTATAGTGGTACCCAATGCTGGAGCAGTTGGAAACAACTTTATTTTCATGGCCGATCATGCAAGGCCCCACTGTTCACATCATCATCATGCTTCTGGGGGCAAAAATCGAACGCATGGACCGACCTTCATGTTCTCCAGACAAATCTCATTGAACATGCTTGGGCTGTACTGGGAAGACGTCTGGTAAAGCGTCCAATGCCTCCCACAACACTTCTTAAGCTGGAAGGAGCAAGAGTGGCAGAAAATCTGCTGGACAATCTGATCCTGTCTCATCCAGTTTGACATGCTTCTGTTCTCCTTCATAAATATGTCACCATAATTGTGTTTGCATCTCAGCTGCATTATAGAACCACTTTCTTTTACTTTTAATTTGCTTTTCGAATGATTTAGTTTAATGAAACAAAATAATTTTTTTTTTTAATCATCCTTTAATTTTCGTGAGCACCATAGCAGCAGTTCAGATGGCTCAAAAACATAATTTTCAATCTTACATAAATAGTTGGTAAAACATATGGGTATTAAAACACAAATTAAACATTTCCAGCAATAACGCCCATGAACCACCAGAGGACGCCATCACCTGGGTTCTGAACTATAACTATAACCAATTGATGCTGACAGAATAGAATCCAAGTAAACTGGTCACAAAAAATTAGGGCATCATTTCTAAATGAAATATCCCCTAATTTTGAGATCAGTTTAACTGTAGGATAAAGGCCTTGATCAATTTTACACGCTAATAGTGGCAGCTGGGCAGTGCAGGGGTTAAAATCCTTTAGTTTTTGTTCCAGATTTCAGTATCTTGTTAAAGGTCGTCGATGGTTAGTGTTTAAAGCTTTGAAACGCTCTTTATGATTTTATCTGAATCTTTAATGTAATGAACCTTATTGTGCTATTGTTGTTCATGGTTCTTGGAGATTTATCAGGTTCTGGATGCTCATCCTATTTTAGATATTTCTCTGGTTCTGAATGATGGCGTTTATTTAGTTGTTCTGTGCCAGTTTCCATGTTTCTAGATCTAGAATACGTAAACTTTTTGAGAAAGGTGCCATCTTCACCATGACAAACGAAAGAAAAGCAAAAACAAAGATTATTCTTAGTTATTCATTAACGCCACCCCCAAGATCGAGTAAAAAATTTAATTCTTAAATAATTCATTTTCTTCATCACATAAAGTCATTTTCTTTAAAACATAAAGCTGGATCTGTAGAGTTTTAGGCTAAACATTAAAACATTAAGAATTATAACTAAATCTTGAAATTATTTATACATTTAAATATTTTATATTTGTGTGTTTCTGAAGCAGGAATTAAAGGCAGTGTTGAAAGATCTCATGAGTAAAATAAGCACCAGGTCTATGAAAATAAAAAGAAATTAAAACATTGCGAAAAGAATCGACCTTCTACAATGTCAGAGAGAGAGACAGAGAGGTCACGTGTTTAGTTTAGTTAGATTTATTTTGCATTTCATAATCAACGTTATAAAAATAATACTGTAACCTGCCATGTTACATTTTTTCTTAACTCTAAAGACATTGAACAAAAAAAAACCTAAGCAACAAAAAACGAACAATGAGTAAAATGATCAAAGGAGCTTAAAGATGTTGCATATTATAAAGAGAAATGACATTACATTACATTTAGGGCATTTAGCAGACGCCCTTATTCAGAGCGACTTACAACTCATACAGTCTTAAAATCCAAGCAATCGTGGGTTAAGGGTCTTGCTTAAGGACCCAACTGTGGCAGTTTGGCAAAGGTTAGATTTGAACCCAGGACCATCAAGTCCAGAGTCCATTACCTTAACTGCTAGGCTACCACAGTCCCAGACATCACTGATTACAACAAAATCACAACAAACAACAAAATTACAACAACAAAGCGCATAATTGATGGACCATCTGTCCAGTGTTGCCATTTTCGTGAATTTCAGACCTGTCTAGCGATTTATTTTCAAATGATCTAGTAATGACACATGATTGTTTTGTGCAAACCTTAGCTACATAGATAAAAATCCATAACTGCCCATACGTTCAGTCTGCATAGCTGAAATCCATTAAGTGATTTGATCATTTTAATTGCATGAATCAATATGTAAATACTAGTGGTGTACGATAAGACCTCAAATCAGTCAGTATGCATTTAAAGGGATAGTTACTTATTAACAGAAATTTAAATCACCTAAATGACAGAGATTAAACTTCGGTTAAAGGGTCTAAATTAACTTTCCTGCCTTAGTATGTACTGTTGTTCTTTTGAAATCTTTACATAGTTTGTTTGGTTTCTCCTTTACAGAGAGTGAGAGAAGCAGCAAGATAAAAAAAGACCTGCAGCATCTAGGTAAGGACAACGTCACAATTACACACAATAGCTCATTACATCATGTAGCACCACTGATGCAGTGTCTTTATTTCAGAGCAAAGCAGCTAAAGTGACATTTCAAGTAGGTTTTAGCTGCTTAAATAAAGACACTGCATCAGTGGTGCAGTTTTGATCTGTATGGGAGAGGAGAGGAAGGAACGGGGGTTGTGGTCGGAACGTACAACAAGACAAACTAGCAGTTTTGCTTTATTACATAGGCATAGTGGACAAACAGAGGATCAGGAATCCTCATCATCTACAATTTAGAAACGCAATCCCCGACTAGCATTTATAAAAGACTTTACAGAGAAATGAGTCCAAATATGCATAGAAAAAGTGGACTTGGCAACTGTGTTTAAATCAGTTTAGATGAGTATTTGGTTTAGCTAGCGTATCAGAGCATGGGAGCACAGTTGCCTCCTATAGGGCAAATGTAGTATTGCAGGGTGCCTAAAATGCATCTTAATAAAACCAAAGTTCAAATCAGATCTGTTTGGAGGAAGTGACATTTTCAATGTTGTAGATAACAGCATATTGTGTAACATACTGTCTTTGTACAGCTACTAATTTGTGTGTTTTAATGCGCCACAGTTAAATGTGGAATGGTTATATTTATGGTGATATTTATGATGTGCAGTTCTAAGCACTATCATCGCACAACTTAAGAGACCCAGAATCAAGTCGCATCCCAGCCAGTGCCTGTGTGGAGTTTGCATGTTCTCCCTATGTTTGTGTGATTTTCCTCTGGGTATTTCGGTGTGTGTGTGTGTGTGTGTGTGTGGCATGTCCCAGACGGCATGACCCCAAACTGGATTAAATGAGTATGAACATGTATTTGATATATGTGACATCTGTGGGGATTGTGTAATGTTTGTAGAAGTGCAGAAGTTTATTGTGTACATGAGTATGTTTTACAGGAAGTGAGTTTAAGCTCTGTGCTCTTATCTAACTTTGATGGAAACAATGAGCTTCTTCATGAAGTAAAATTCCTGCATGAAGAAACTGTATCCCTTCCTTCATGTTAATTGTTTCCAGATCTGATTTATTTTCCCCTTCGCTCATCCACGTTCTTCTTAATGTCACACATCCAGCATACCATCACAAAGCATGTACACACACAAACACAGAAACACACCCACTTAAACAACCAAAAACTACAATCCAAAACAAAAGTTGAAGAACCAACACAAGAACTGGAACCAGAACAATAATCAGAACAAACACCAGAAAAAGCACAAGAAATAGAATTAAAGACATGAGCAGAACAAGGACAAAAACAAAGCAAGGACCAGAATAAGAACCTTAACCAGGAAAATTGTAAGAATAACTATAATAAGAAATAAAATAACTAGACAAAACAAAATGAGTACATAAACCAGAAAAATAACCAAAACCATAACAAGAACCAGAACAAGAATTTGAAAGACAAAACAAGAACTAGGACTAAAACCAGAACAACAATCATCATTTAAAAAAAAGCAAAACAGAACCAAAAACAGAAAATTGTTACGAGATGTGGTGGTATTTTAATTTGGACCCAAGTATGCAGGATAAATATATCCCACAATGTATAATAAGAATGAGGAAATATCATAAAACAACTAAAAGGGGAGCGGAGCATCAGACTCATAACATAATAAAACCCGAAAGTATAATGTGGCACGCCATTGTTGCTTCCCGAATGGTAGCAACGCGCAAACTTGTCTGGGCAAAGGTGCAGAAAGCACAGTTTTGGGACGTCTCTTAAATGGCGAGGCACGG
>JAUZSV010070227.1:0-14691 GCA_034780495.1 Parotocinclus cesarpintoi
AAATCGCACAATAAAGGTTTAATAAACATTTTATATGTTACATAGCACGTCCCGTCTTGTAACATAGGGCATGTTCGGTTAATCAGACCAGCCGGTTATTAGGACCAAAACGATCATGTCCTGTTGTGGTCCCATTAACCGGAATCGACTGTATTATGTTCAGAAGTAGCATTAAATTAGGCAAAAAGCCAGGGTCCTATCAAGGTACCGGTAGGTTGTGTCAGTGCCTTAAGCAAAGGTCATTTACACTTCTGTGATGGCAGAATTAAGGTATAAAAGTGCATTGAGATCTTAGAGTAGCACATGGTGTCTTTAAGACAATATCTTTTCCAGGGGCTTTGCATTTTTCAACATGAAAATGCAAAATTACATGCTGCGCACATAGTATAGGCGTGGCTGTAAAAGAAGAAGGTATGGGTACTGGACCTGCCTGCAATAGTAAATATTTTACTATCCCAGTTTCTTTTTTGGAAAGTGTTGCAAATCTAAAATGCAGGAATAGTTGTGTTACATCAAATTAAATTAAGTTGCCCAGACAAAACATGAAATATCTTTGGGACAAACCATATCTTTGGGTCTGAAATGAAATAACAGTGAATTAAACACCGTGCTGTATTAAATTTGCATTTACCATACTGTCCCAACTTTTTCTGATTTGGAGTTGTATATTTGGCTTATTATACTTATGTATGTCAACAAAAGAAACAAATTTGGGGATATATTCTACTGCATTTGGTGAATGCATTTTATGCATCTAAAGGAACTGCCTTTATTTTATAAGCTATATTAAATAGTTGTTAGTGGTGTTGCAGTTCTCATTTACACTTCCTGTAAATTACTTTGTGTGTAAAAAATAGCCTTACGTGCACAATTGCACACATAATGCATATTAATATTTTCTTCTGAATTACTGACTATGATTATTAACACTCTCCTGTATGTAAAGTGGAAATCTAATATAATTGTAAGATAATATATACCTTTGACCAAAACACATGGTCAGTGGTTGTGCAATTGTCTTCCTCATTTCACTGGAGGAAGTGTTCAGAGAGGCAGGGTTAACACATTTTGATGTGAGCCTGACACTGAAGCAGCCAATACATGTTGCTCTGCTGAGGTCATAGAAATTTAGATCTGTCTACTAAAGGAAGAGTAAATGTTACTTTTCCTTGATCAGTGTCTGTTTTTGTCCATCTGTGATGACTGGCCTGACTCCACCGTAGCTTTGGAGCCTCTAAAGGGCAAACAGATATGTATCTTTTCAAGCAGTGAAACAGAGGTGAGTGAATTTTGTTAAACCTAAAAATCTTTTTTATGCTTACAGTGAGTAGATTATCTATAATATTATTTATTATCTTTCATATCACACATTCTGTAGCAGTCCTTCCAAGGGAGGAGGCTAACCCCTGATTTTACTGAGTAAGTGAAAACTTACGAACTAAATGTAAATGCTATTTCTAGGCATACATAAAAGCAAAAGCTTTTCACAATTTTCCTAACAAACCATAATGTGAGACCAGTTGTGGGGTCTTTTCACACTAGCAAATACATTCTTTAAATCCAAGTAAAAAAAAGTCTTGAAGTAAAACAATTAATTGCCTAGACAATGAATCCGTGCTGTGTTTAATGATGCAAAAATATGCCAAGTCAGCTTTATTTCTATGGCCCTTTTTACATTGGAGCATTGTCTCGTAGCAGCTTTACAGTTTTAGATTATCTTAAATTATTAATTTACTAAGTTATCTAACAAAAAGGGGGGGCATGTTTTAACCCTGGTTATCCTGGTCAGGGTTGCTGTATCTGGAATTCACAGGGCACACACGAGCATGTACTCTTCATGTCCATTACAGGACTGGGTAGGGGTGCTCTTTCAGCAGTGGGAGATGATCCCTGACCTACTCACTTGTGGATGTGTGACCAATAATCTGTCTGCTACAGATCACAGATGTGCCCTAGCATATTACTACCACTCTAGTATTAGTATTGTAAGGGTCAATATGGATGATAGTCAATTTCGGATGCAAAGGGCATTAACTTGTTCATCACAGCTCTTACTTATAAACACAAAAGTCATTTACATGATAAAGTTTAATTGCTGAATTATTACCAAACAGCCTAATATTACTATTCTTAAATCGTATTGTAGTTGAATTTGATTGAATTCTTTTTAACTATTGAAGTTTTGTCAATAACAAATACTGCTCAAAAGCTTTTGTTAGAAATGCATTTTTCTTCAGTAAAAGATTTGCATACTTCTGTCACATCTAAGTAGTTTTGCATAACCAAATTTACCAAATGACGACTATATTATTCTGAAGTAAAGTAAACAAGCACCATCTCATGTGTGGTGACCAGTGGAAAATTGTGGTAGTCTTACTGCTTCCCCATCCTGCTGAACTTGTCTTGCTGGAGATAACACTTCAGCTGTTTGAGGAAGTTGCAAAATAGTAAGCAAGATGGTGACACAAATGTTGTTAAAACCAAAAAAACTGGAATGTCTCTTTGTCGTGCAGATTTGTTTTTGTACTGCCATTATGGGGAATATGTTGAAAAGCCTAGGAGCTGTGAATGAGACACAGAATCCGTCACTGAAAGGTAAACTGCATGAACAAATCCTATACAAACAAAATTCCTACATTAACACACTTTTTAAACTTGACCATGTATATTTTCAGACTTGTTCATTTTTTCAGAACAAAACCTACATTATCTGTTGATGCACTTTTTGTCCCTCTTCAGTGACAGAGTATGACAGCTTGGTAGTAATTTCTGACTACCCATGCCGTGATATCAGTGAACCTATCTTTAGGATAGGAGAAAAACTGAAAGGTCTTTCTCAGTAAGTACCTTTTAATTTCTTTTTTTTAAAACCAATAAACGGTATTCATGATATTTTGACAAAATCTGCGCAGTTAAAATTTTTGAAGCACAAATATAATTTTTTTTGCTGATTTCTGATGACAGGGAAACATGCTGGTGGAAGGTTTGCTCCTTGCAAACCGGAACTGAGAACTACATCCCGACTAATCATGTGGCAAAAGTCTATCATGGGTAAGCAGGGGTATATGGGTACAAACAACCACTAAAATTGTAGTGGTGTGATAAACTTCAAAGCTCTTTATTAACTCCTGAAGGAACACTGCAGCTCTTCAGAAGCACACAAACACAGTTTAGCTTTAATTAGTAACTTTAAGCACACAGTTGATCACAGTGGTCTAGTTAGCTGCCCTGCACAATCAAGGAGGACATCCATATTGTAGTCCATGTACCTCAAGGTGTGCATTTAGAGATGCTTTTCTGGTATATTTGTAAGGACTAATTATTGGAGTTATTGTACATTTCTGTCAGCAACAAGCTGTCTCTCTTTAGCTCTCTGTAGACCACTCACTGATTTTTTTCTTTATTTCTCAATTCTAAAAAAAATCACTAGAAACTGTTGTGTGTGAAAATCCCAGAAGATCCGCAAGTTATCGACATAATCAAACCAGTCATACAGTCAATAATTCATTCAATGATAACAATCATTCAATGGTAAACATAACTCAGAACAGACTATTCCCAATTCTGATGGTTTTTGAGAATATTACCTGTAGCTTCTGGCCTGTTACTGCTTATGAAAAATTATTTACGACTCCACATAATTGACTGATTAGAAAACTGACTGTGGTGGCCTAGCAATTAAGGTACTGGACTATGGACCAGGTCCAGGGTTCAAATCCCACTTCTGCCAAATTGCCACCGTTGGGTCCATGAGCATGACCATTAAACTACAATTGCTTGGATTGTAATGTTGTGTTATTTGTAAATCCCTCTGGATAAGGACCTCTGCTAACATTCTATATATGTAGAAATGAATGCATGTGTATTCAGTTGAGTCTCTGGCTATCTTCAAATGCCGTTTGAAGACCCACCTATTCCATACTTACCTCAACTAACACCCCCTCTTTCTTTATCTCTCTCTCTCTCTCTATCTCTCTCTCTCTCAACCTTTACAGTTTCATAAGTGCATTCTTGTTTAGATTCCTGTAATTAGGAATAGATTATATCACTGGTGTTTTAAAGCACTTTTGTAATTCGCTTTGAATAAGGGTGTCTGCTTAATACTGTAAATGTGCATGTGTGACTGAGAGTATATGTGTTCTTAATAAATAGAGTAAAGTTTTAAAAAAGGAATCCACAGCATTTCCTATTTTGGTAAATGACTTGTCTATTTATCTCATGGTTCCTAAGATGGCTGTTTGAGTGCGTGGGAAGGCAGAAAGCGGAAGAGTTGCTACATTTACCTGGCAACACAATTGGCTCTTTTCTTATTAGGGAAAGTCCAAGTGAACGAGGTAAGAAACCAATTTGCCACCTTTTACATCTTTGTTAGATCAATTACAGCAGTGTGTACAGGATGAAACAGAATTGGAAGAGAAAAAATATATGTTTCCATAAGCAGCCATGCTAATGGCTTATGTGTCTTGTAGGTGTGTACTGTCTCTCAGTAAGAAGTAGAGGCATTAAGCACTATAAGATCTTCCGCCTGGACAACAGCTGGTACTACATTTCTCCTCGCCTCACCTTCCAGTGTCTGGAGGACATGGTGAACCACTACTCAGGTCTAAACAACAACCATTTTAAGGACAGCCCATGGCTACACATAGTGTTTATTAATGCTTAAGTAGTATTTTTTCATTAAATATTTTGTTATCACCACCTACAGGAACATCAAAATGCAAATTTTCTCCTACAAACAATTATAACACCAAATCAGAATAATTATGGAAAGTAAGGAAAATGCATATAGAAAGAACACACTGTATTTATTACATTTTACTTTTGACACATTCCAAATCACAAGTTTTTTTCCCATTGTTATTTAGTTTTTCTTTTATCTCCTTTATTTATTACAAACTCTAAATTGCCCGTCCCGTTTTTTTTTTTTTTATGTGCTGCAGGCCAGAAATATTGGAAAGGATATATATTAACAAATGAAATTAATGACCAGACAAAACATGCAATATATCAGGTTCATACCGTTAAACAATTTAAAATATGCTTCTGTATGCCACTGCTACTAATTACAACATATGCGAATTTCAAATCCAAAACGTACTGGAAATGGAGATGTGTTTTGCAATGGTGCTTGGCTGCCTTTGGCTGTAAAAAGCACAAATACTTCTGGCTAGGATAATTAACATTAGTCATCAAAATAAAGATGTGTGGTTTTTATTTTCATTCAGTTTATTTATTTGTAGGTAATATTTAAGGACTTGCTTTATGTTCGGTTCATTTTATTAACTTAAATCCTGTTGTTTTGTATGGTAACCATAATTTCTGCCAGTCTCCTCAATTATATTTGATATTATGCTTCATGTCAGTTTAAACTGATGAATTATTCATTCTTGTGTCTTTATGTATGCTGTGATACGGTAAAAATTAATTTAATGGCATTTTATGTTGATCGGGACAGGACAGGATATAACGTAACTTAGCTCTAACTTGTTATTTGGGCGAAACGTAAGCCTCACATGTCACATAACGGCAAAACATTTGTATGCTTTGAAAAACATAATTAAGAAATAAGGAAATAAAAGAAACACAGGAAACTAAAGAACAAAAACGAATCGTGGCTCAGTTACCACTGTCTCGCCCGCTTGGCTCAGTTCTCCTCCACTGTACACTAAGCTCAAGTTGAAACATGCAATATTAACTAGACTTGCCTGTATGGTTAGAACTAAAGGACATGGTGTTAAATTCACATTTGATCAGACATCCCATTGAGGAGAATTTACATTCAGTTCTGCTTGATTTTTACTGATGGATTCTGTGTTCTGACCCTGTGTGGTTCTGAATTTCCTCTCTTTAGATTGTTCAGACGGAATCTGCTGCATTCTTAAGGCCCCGTGTCTGGCACATTCAAGCAACCCAAGCACACTTGCACAAGCATCAAATGTGGTTATGCGTGAAGTCAACTGGAAGAAAGTGAACAGGTAGGCATATGTATAAAGTACATTAAGCTTACCGGGGGAAAAACTAAACTAAATCCATTAATAAAAAAACAACAGGTTGGGTCAGCTTTTGCCCTCAGAACTACCTTAGGTCTACATAGTACAGATTTAACAAGATGCAGGAAACATTCCTAAGAGATTTTTGACTTTGATTTCAGACTTCTCTTCTGTAATATTATTTTGTGGACTGTTCTGACCATTTCTTTTACACCTACAGTTCACAGCTGCTGAGCCCCTTAGATCAGAGCTGTGAGGAGAACTCCCAGGACTCAGTGAGCTACGGTGTGAGGAGCAGCGTTGCTGCTTATCTCTCGCTGGCTGAAACACTGGACAAAAAAGCCAACCGCTTCAAGAAGAGCAAGTCAATCTATGTCATGCCTGATTTCAGTAATATGGAAACAGAATAAGGAAATTAGTTTCCACAATGTGAGACTTAAACAGTTGATGATTAAGAGCATAATAGTTACAGAAAAACCTTTGTCAGTTAAACCAGGCTAGACTATAAAATGTAATGAACTCTTAACAGCACTTTGTACAGCTTGGCTTAAATAGTGGCACGCAGTATATATACATACTGTAGATTTTTGTGCGTGTGCGAGTGCGTGTGTGTGTAGGGTATAGTCCTTAAGCAAAGAAACAAGCCTGGAACCTTTTAAAACCAAAAATAGAACAGTTTAGCCTTTTTCCAGGCTGATTTCTCCCGTCCTTGCCCAGCGATTAAGGTTTTAATCTGAACTGCATTGGTGGAAAGCTCTGTCCACAAAAACACCAACACAAATTTGACGCCTAGTGCTATTTTGCTCACCTTGGCTCACTGTTCAGTGCTGTTAAAGCTTTATAGGCATCTACTGAAGTTTGAAAAAAAGACATTTGTTTGTATAAACCTCAAGCAGTGATACTATGACTACTTATTGCTTCAGTTTACCATATCCTCTAATTAAGTACATTTTATAAGTTAATAATATATCTTTTGACTGTCATATATTTATATGTTTTTCTTTCCATTAATCATGTGTACTATATGATCAACCTATGATAGCATGCTGAGCTACAACTTGTTTCTGATGAACAATGTCATTGTGTTTGCAGATTGTATTTATTCAACACATGAAGTTGCATTGTGTTGTGACTGCCAGGTGATGCACTGTTTTGGCAAGTGATTACAATGATTACAACCATTCATTTGTTCATTTTGTGTGAGAGCTGGGTCTTGAAGATTTCCATAATTGAGCTATCAATAACTACATAATTATACATTTAGTTCAAGTAAACAAATCTAATCTTACAAAACCTATGTCACCATGAGGCAAAAGACACAGGACACCATTTTATTTCAGAAACAAAAAGGAAAATTACATATCTGAATACCCCAGCAAGTAATGGGTGAGGGTACCATGTCTGAAACATGGCTGCCATCTTGAAAGCCACCAATGAGAAGGTGCATGTAGCATATCAAAGAAGACTACAACTGACTCATAAATTGATTGCTGATTGATTGATTGATCGGATTTGCAATATCTGGTGTGGTATAAAAATTATTAACACAGCTATTGCAAGTTTTGAGGGAGCATGCAATTGTCATGCTGACCACAGGAATGTCTGATAGAGCTGTTGCCTGTGAATTGAATGTTCATTTCATACCATAAGCTGTTTTCAAAGAGGTTTCTGAGAATTTGGCAGTACATCCAACCGACCTTACAACCACAGACCATGTGTAACCACACCAGCCCAGGGCCTCCACATACAGCATCTTCACCTCTGCACAAACTGTCAGAAACCGTCCCCCAGAATCTCATCTGCATGCTTGTCATCCTCATCTGGGTCTCCACCCGACTGCAGTTTGTCGTCATAGCCAACTTAAGTGAGTAAATACTTACATTTGATAGCGTGTTTGAGAGGTGTTCTCTTCACGGATAAATCCTGGTTTTCACTGTACAGAGCAAATGGTAGACTGTGTGTATGGCGTTGTATTGGTTGAGCGGTTTGCTGAGGTCAGTGCTGTGAATCGTGTGGCCCATAGTGGCGGTGGGGTTATGATATGGGCGGGCGTATTTGAACAAATACAGGTGCATTTTATCTATGGTATTTTGAATGCACAGAGATAACATGATGACATCCTGAGACCCATTGTTGTGCCATTCATTCATGACCATCACCTCATGTGATGAGCATGATAATGCACGGTCACATGTTGCAAGATTCTGTACGCAATTCCTGGAATGCCAGCATAATCACTTGTTCAATGGGTGAATGTCAGCCGTTTTGCACGTTTGAGATGCTCTGGATCGGAGTATTCCACAGCGTGTCCAGTTCCTGACAATATTCTGCAACTTCACACAGCCATTGATAGGGAGTGGACCAACATTCATTCCATAGACCACAATAAACAGCCTGATCAACTCTGTGCGAAGAAGATGTATTGCACTTTTATTGTGGCCAACTGTAATGAGACAATATTTGTACACCTGTACAATAATCATGTTGATATGCCAAACCTATGAGGTGGATGGATTATCTGGTCAAACGAGAAGTGTTCACTAACACAGATTTAGATTAGATTTAGACATTTGCAAACAATATTTGAGAGAAAAATGTATTTTATATAGAAAAGCTCATGAAAAATAGGAGCAGTTTTACATGTGCATATGTTTTTATTCATTATATATGGTAAGTTGGACTGATAAAATAAGGTGTACCTAATAAAATGAACTGTGAGTGTATATTTAGTAGGGCTGCCACAAACGATTATTTTTATAGTCCTAGTCCTAGTCCTAGACTAGTCGACTAATCGTGGCAGCCCTAATATTTAGTATATTCACTCCATCACAATTATACACTCTATAAATAAATTGTATGTCTTAAAATGTGGCCAAAACAGCCATTAATAGTTATATAACAATATTGTCCCCAAGAACTGCCTTCAGCAAACTGTGTTCATATAAATTACCAAGACACAGGGTTTGGTAAAGGCAACAGAAAAAGGTTTCAACTGTAACAAACCGGATACTCTCAGAGTACAAAGAATTCTTTCTAACGATGTAAGACTTCAGAGAAGTCACCCCATCCTGATCTGAAACAGTTTTCATAGGCTCGGGATCATAGAGAGTAGGTGAGGCTTACTGGCTTATGCTACAGGGTATATTATACAGTGCTCTGGACCTAGGTCAGATTCTCCTCATATGGAAGTTTAAATGGTGGAAACAGGAAATTCTGCACTGATTTACATAATAATATAAACCAAACAGTAAAATAAACAAAAAAATCCCACATGTTGTAAAATGTGGTATGTGGCAATTAATGGCAACACAGTGGCACAAATGGTTAGTGCTGTGACCTTATAGGTCCAAAGATCCACACTTTACTGTCTAGACTCCACCCACCTGTATGGAATTTGCATATTCTCCCCTTTTCGGGGTGGCTTTCTTCAAATACCCCAGCTTCCTCCCACATTCTCCGGTGTTCACTCTAAAGTGTACTAGTGTAAAGCAGCCAGTGTATTCACTGCCACATCCAAGCCCAAATAAAATTTGAGGGAGGCAGCAAGAAAAGCATCAATGATAAATGCAGGACATCCTGCAGCTATTTTTCAGCAGGATAATGCTCTCCCACACACAGCAAGGGTTTTCCAGGAATGCCTTTACTAGATTGCAACGATTTATTGCCAATCAAGAATTTATGGGACCACCTCAGATGCCAGCTTAGGTAACCTATGAGTGTGCAGGCTCTACAGGTCCAGCTGTAATGTCTGTGGGCAACGCGCCACAGGATGCCATACAGTACATACGGTACGGTACGTTACATGACTCCAATGCCTAACTGTATATAATCTTGTATCCAGGATAGAGATGGTATAAACTGTGGGGAAAATAAGTATTTGATACATTTTGCAAGTTTTCTCAACTAAAACGAATGAAGAGGTCTGTCATTTTTAGGTAAATTTCAACTGTGAGAGGCACGCAAAAAATCATATTGTATGATTTTTAAATAATTACATTTGCATTTTATTGCATAAAATAAGTATAGAAAACAGACCTTAATATTTGGTACAGAAACTTTTAATTGAGGTCAGACATTTCCTGTAGTTCTTGATTAAGTTTGCACCGCAGCAGGGATTTTGGCCCACTCCTCCAAACAGATCTTCTCCAGATCTATCAGGTTACGGGTCTGTCGCTGGACAACACTGACTTTCAGCTTTCTCCAAATATTTTCTATTGGGTTCAGGTCTGGAGACCTCCCCAGGACCTTGAAATGTTTCTCACGGAGCCACTATTTTTTTGCCCTGGATGTGTGTTTTAGGACATTGTCATGCTGAAAGACCCAGCCATGACCAATCTTCAATTCTCTTACAGGTGATAAGTGCAGAATAGGAGGGCTTCTTAAAGAAAAACCTACAATGTCCTACAATGTGGTTTTCTTTATTTATTTTTTTAGATTCTGTCTCTCACTGTTGAAGTACAATAAAAATTTCAGAATTCACCATTATTGGTGGGAATACCTGCTAAATCATCAGTGTAGTAATTACTTATTTTCCCCACTATATCTATCATCATTATATTCACACATATACAATTTCACCTGAGTCTAACAACTCTTTCTTGGTGAGTTGAAAACATGATAGTATAGAAATGGATTAAAGAGGAAGTTAAAGTAGTTATCTTAGTAATGCATGGTTTTGTTTTTAAAGAATCCCCTGGATGGAAAGTGAAAGCATAGTCAGCTGGCAGGTGAAACAGATGTGCCTGAGTTATGGTTTGAAACTTCTGGGTATATCATGAGAGGATTGTGAAATTTCACGTTACACCTTACTTTCAGTCACAAAGATGATTTTAGGTGTGCTACAATACCCACGTAATGCCAGATAAAACATTTTAAATTACAACTGAGGTTATTTCATGGTTACCATCAATCAAAATAATGACAATATAATTAATGCAATCATAAGCATTGATTTAAATCTAGAAAGTGAACAGCATTTTCCAATGACAGTGGCACGTTATTCGTAGATCCTAATTCAGGGAAATCCAGAATAAATGTTAGCTTTGTAATTTTATTCAGCCTTTAAGGAATGTTAATCAAACTGGATGGAAAACAAAACCAACAGATGCAGTTTCCTAGCAGGGCCCATGCGGACTTGTATATCTACTCTACAGACTTTACAACAAATGACATCTGCCTCCTTTGTGATCAAAGACAAACAAAGAGTAAACTTATGATTTGAGTAAAGTTTTTTCCAACGCGGCCACGTATTCACTGTGAATGACATGGCACTCTTTGCTCTTCATGAACTCCAGAGAGCAGTCTGGCTGGGCTGATGCTCTTTCCCCTCTCTGTCATCAGGGATTTAGTCTGAATTTCTCTCATTGCACAGTGCTACTTTAACATTTCCAAATGTACACAGATCTGCAGGCTCCAAGCCAAAATCTGGTCTGTTTGACAAACCCTGACACCATGGATTAAAGCAAAGTATTCAGTTTAGTCTAGTTTAATTTGTATTAGACATTGTCACAAAGAAGCCTGAGATCCATAAAGAAAAAAGAAAAAAGAAAAAAAACAGCATAAAAATAATTTATTTTTGCCCTCACTGCCTACTAACAATCTAAAACAATAAAGCTTCCCCCAAGATACCAGAATTCAGGTATTACCTCTTTTCAACATGCTGTCTGTATAAAATTATAAACATAAAAACAGTAAATAAATGGGGGGGGGGGGGGAACTAACTATCCTGTTCTACTGACAGTGTTTTGGAGAGGAACAGAAAGCCATCCATCCAACCAATACAGCACTGCCAATCAAGCTCTCTTGGACTCTCTTTGACTCCTTGTCATAATTACAGTGACAGATCAAAAACGTTTTTGTTGCTATTTAGTAATTATTCATAAATATGGTCTATAAGAGACCAAAAAGGGGAACTTATACCCTGGGCAACACAGGATACTTTATCTGTTGTTTATAGTGTAGTGAACAGGAAATAAACTAGTAGTGATTATGATCGTGCACCACCGCCCAGTCAAAAATCATGTATGGGTGAGTCTATGTGAGGTTGTATAATCTATTTTAAAATGAACTTATAATGTAGTGGTTCCAAAATAATTCATTGATTAATTAATGTTTGCAAATTTGATCTTGCCCTGCATCTGTTTCTACATTCTTGTGTGGCATTTTAACTTTGAATATTCCAGGGTTGCAGAGGGACTGGCACCTAACCCCAAATTCAGTAGATGCAGGTGAAAGCACACCCTGGATGGGATGCTAGTCTATTGAAGAGGTCTTTCTTTTGCACAATGATCTGTCCTGCCTGTGACAATAATCTGTCTCATCCCGATGGTGGCTATCAAAATTCCACTATTACCTGAGTACCTTTTCTTAAACTCCCTTTTGTAGTTTAAACCTAACCCTTCATACTACTATCCTGAGCCGTTGCAAAATGTTGTTAGTTTCTGCATCCACTAAATGTGTCCAGTAATTCTAGTTTCTTCCTATTCTGACTTCAGCCTTTTCATTTTTGGATGTTATGTATTTGTCTGTAATGGTACTTTCCACCTGTGCTCTGGCTCCTTGTTGAATCTGGCCCATGGTTACTGGAAAAAATAAATCCCCAGTCCCTCAATTTCCAATGTTACACCATCAAAGAAAAAGTCGTGCTGCAAAAAAGTTCTGATTCAGCATTGCCTTCTTTTTTTTCTGACTCATGCAGTAAATAACATTATGGTCCTGGTTTTTGTTAGTTATGATCAGTCATTATGAAATTAAATATTACATTTTTACATATGACAAATATTTGCACATTGTGGGCTACACTGTGTCATGTGTATAAAACACTGTTCAAATAGAAAATAGCCATTTCTGAACCTTTAAAACTTTGAGATTTCTGTCTGAAGGGAGTGAAACCTTTAAAGATAATTTTTATCATTTTAAACCTTTAAAGTTTACTTTGTGTAAACTACACTATTTATCTCTCTCTGTCTCTCTCTTACACACAGACACACACACGCACACGCACAGACACACACACACATACACACACAGAAACAGACACAGACACACACACACACACACACACACACACACACCTTAATAAAAGAAAATTACTGTGGACTAAATTATACTACACTTATTAAACTAAATTATACGTATATATATTATATATATTATTATACGTATATCATAAGGATTATTTGTTTTAGCAGTGCAGCTCTGCGGTAGCGCAGTAGCGTAGTGTTTTTTACAGGGCACTTTTTACGGACTATCCACTTTGACTCTGACCAGTATAAGTTGGGGTAAAACATGACTATTAGTAGTACATAAAACTTGTTACAAGTTACGTTTTGCAGATGTCTGCAAAATAAGTACTTATTTTACTGGGATTAATAATCTGTCTATCTGTCTGTCAATCTTTTTATCTATCTATTTGCTTGTCTGGCTGACTGTCAAGTTAACTGTCTGTCTGTCTGTCTATCTATCTTTATGGTACCAGTTGGGACACCAGTTTTGGCAACCTATGAGCAAGATCTAAAGGCCCAGCTGCAACTGTGCATATGACAATTCTCCTTGTGCTTTTGTGGCAAAATTCAATAAAAAGAAATTGTGCAAATTTGTATTATCATTACAAGAAGTTCATCTGAGGATGCCTCGAGGAGAAAGCTGTGAAACGGTGTTTACTCTGCACTATTAATGTGCAGTTCTGCATTTATCAACAAACACTTAGTGCTTCATTTGGAAATGTCCCGAGATCACTGAGGCAGGAGACCATATAAGCACTTGAATGAGAAATCTTGGCTTGTAAACACTCCACATTCCACATAAAGCTTTAAATCAACTATCCTCCAGGCTTTGTGCTTATATCTATGGCAGCCAAATCAAAAAATGTTGAGACAGTACGGAAAATGATATTTCGTGTTTTTTCTGGTCAACTTTATTTCTTTCATGCATTCCAGGCCTGCAACACATTTTAAAATTGTCATGGTAATACATTTTCCCCTGTGTCCAGGGTTATAATTGTCGCTTTTTTTTGTTTCAAATTTTCCACACATTCTCTGTTGGAGGTAGATCAGGACTGTAGACAGGACAGTCCATAAAATGTACCCTATTCTACTGCTTTCATACCTTTTTAATGTGTGCAGCATGTGGTTGCAATGTCTTGTTGAAATATGCATTGAAGTCGCTGGAAAAGTCATATTAAATGTAGCTAATGTTGCTCTAAAATCTTTTCTTTATTAATGCTGCCATCATAGAAATGTAAATGACCTTTTCCAAGGACATTGACACAATTTTATACCATTGGCAGACTTTTTGGACTTATTGCTAATAAATGCCTAGATGGTCCTTTTCATCTTTGATCCGGCGCAAACATTGTCCATTCCGTTACAAATGATGAGTGGAGATTATGGAGCTTTAGTTCTTCTTGTGCCGTTGCCCTTTATGCACAGAAATTCCTTCACATTTTTTAAATCGCTTTATGATATTATGCGCTGTATATGGAGAAATACAAACCGGATTCCAAAACAGTTGGGACACTAAACAAATTGTGAATAAAAACTGAATGCAATGATGTGGAGTTGCCAACATCTAATATTTTATTTGGAATAGAACACAAATCAAAGAGAATATATCATTTTAAGGGAAAAAATATGTTGTTTCCAAATTTCATGGCATCAACAAATCCCAAAAAAGTTGGGACAAGGCCATTTTTACCACTGTG